>CAAKHD010013727.1:42477-57297 GCA_901007705.1 Fistularia tabacaria | reverse complement strand
GGGTGGCCGCCCCGCGGGGGGGGGCGGAATCGGCCCGGGCGCCCCGCGGGCGGAGAAAAAAAAAAAAAATCCTTAAACTTTAATGTGAAAAAAAAAAAAAAAAAAAAAGCCCTTACCTCTGGCTCTCACAGCTTAGCATCCATCTGTGTCGGGGAGTGTGCGGTGCTGCGCCGCCGCTCCTCAGCAGCGCTCGGCGGCGGAGAATCTGACTCCTCACGGCAGTGCTTACATTCCAAGACTGACAACAGCACAGCTGGTGTGACTGTGTATCCAAGTGTGTGTGAGTGTGTGTGTGTGTGTGAGTGTGTGTATGTGTGTGTATGTGTATGTGTGTGTGTGTGTGTGGAGGAGAGAGAGAGAGAGTCTCCTGCCTGCCTCCCTCCCTCGCTCTATGCTCCTCTATTCCTCTCTGCCCTCCCTCGCTCCAGCTTTTTTTGCTCCCAGCTCTCTGGCTTCTCTCCCTTTTTTCCTCCCCTACACTTTCTTTCTATCATCTTCTCTCTGTCTGTATCTTTCTCTATCTCCACCCCCCTCCCGCCAACCACCACCACCACCAACCCGCCCCCTCCTCTAGCTGTGCATCACTTCTGGCGGTGGATGTCACCGAGGCTGAAGCAGAGGCGACTCTGCCCCTGATTGGCTGCCATTCACAAGTTGGCGATAAAGAGGGAAGAAAGGACGGGGTGGGGGTTGGGGGGGGTGTTAGAAAAAGAAAGAAAAAGAGTAGAAAAGCAGAGGGAGTGTTTGTGTGTGTGTGTGTGTGTGGGGGGGGGGTAACTGCCCTTACATTCCAGTGAGCATCAGTTGACTGTAGAATGCAGGAGGCGGGTAGGCTGGAGGCTGAGGACGAGGGTGGACTTGTGGGAAGGCAAAGAGAGCCTCCCCCCCCCTGCTCTCTCTTTCTCAATGCATCCTCCACGCGAAAAGACGCGCTGACGGATCGCCTGCTCGATATTTAATGTTCGAACCTACTTTCCCCGCCCGTACCCCATCTCATCTCCTCTCAAAGACGGGGGGTGGGGGGGCTGAAGGAGAAAAAGGCCATCATGTGCAAATCGACGGTGCATGAAGGGGCGAGGGGCCGGTCCATCTTCAGCTTTTGTCTCGCAGACTCGCCCGGCTCCATCCGGAAGGTGCTCCGCAGCACTCCGTCATTTTAATCTTGTTACGCGCGGGCCTTGCCACGTGCACGTGTGTCGCTATCGCGCGCGGGGGTTAAACGGCCTCCTAACCCCGGCTTGAGAAGGAACGCTTGATTCCGGGAGCGTTCTGCCGAGCTCCCAGCGTTTGCCTTTAAAAGACGAACACCTTTTAAATGCAGGGGACGCCGCTCAGATGCCGCGTCGGCCATGAATAATTAAAGAGCAGCGGCGAATTGGCAGGCCGGCCTCTCATCTGAGCTGAAGTTTTTATCTCCGGGTTGTAAGCGTGAGTGGATTATCAGCGGAGGAAAAAAACCAACAAAAAAAAAAAACCTAACAACATCCGTCCCTAACCCTTGCCACGTCCGGGCGTTGGACAATTTGCGTTGAGATTAAGCTGCAAGACTGTGGCATCTCCAGCTCATCGTGGTGTTTATTTACACGCGCGTGTCGCGTTGACATTCGCGTGTGTTTGGTGCGCCTAGCTAACAGGCCGCTGAGAAGAAAGGGGGCTATTTTGTATACCTCCGCATAGAATTAGTATTAATTTACTTGCTATTTACACCCCTGCGACGTTAATTACGCTGCTGTTGCGCGGCGCAAACAACCCTCTGCAAACATCAGAGAGCGGGAGCGAGCGGTGATCGCCGGCGTTTTCCGGGAACTCATTTCTCACAACAGACTCCCGGCTACTACAAAGCAAATCCCGCTTTTTTTGTTTTCTCATCTACGAATATTTCTGGATAGCTGTTGTTTTGTTTTTTTTAATCGTATTTTTTTCTGTTATTTTTTTTTCTCCCGCTCCACTCCTGATGAGGACTCCATTAAATAAAATCAAAGTTTTCCAGGCTGAGGAAACAGCTTCCTTAAGTAAGGACGTCTCCTGATCTTCTACCAATTCCCAGTGTCAGCTCCCATCAGCGTCACTTTGCCCGCTACACTTGCATTCACCTCGGCGCTCCCGCTCGCCGCTGATTAGCTCTCTGATTCCACCCCCCCACGCGCGCCCAGAGGAGCCGTCCGACGCCGACGCCTGCACACTCTTTCCAGCACCGCTATCGCTGCTGCAGCCGCGGGCAGGGGGGTTATTGATAGGACGCCGACAAGACCACACCGGTCTGTATCGGGTGCCCGGCCCCTGGAGAATTATGCACGAGCTGAAACGATTGATGACGAAGTCGAGTGGGATGAAGTCGTGAGGGCGTGATTATTTCCCGTTCCTCGGTCGGAGGGTGCAGAGGTATCATTTCCACCTCGGTCTTTGTCCTTGATAGCTATGATAAAAAGTTCCCGCTGATTTTTATCCATGTGACGCTCCAGCCCTGAAGAGCCGAGCTCACGTGCAATATGGTTCAAAAATCCCCCCTCCGTCATTGCGCTTTTCAGAATTGCTTTGATTTGATTGTTTTTTTGGATGAAGAACTATTTTCTTGTAACAAAAAAACAATGTACTTTAAATTTGAGTAATGCAAATCGTTGTTTTTTTTTTTAACACTGTTGGAAAACTGATTTAATATCAATGTATTCATGTCGTTCGTGAAAGATGACAGATCTTCTCAGATCTTTGTTCATTCATTATTTATTCTGCTTATCCTTATTCGACCATTCACACATTAGATAGACATTTAACCTATCACTCTCTCATTTGCAAAATTCAAGGTCTTCAATTGACCCCCTGCATGTGTTTGGACTGTGGGAGGAACTCGGAGGAGGACACAGACATGGACACTCCACACGGAAAGCGGGAATCCAACCAGGGACCTTGTGGCTGTGAGAGGGAGATCAGATCTTGTCTAGTAGAAAAGCCATTGTGTGTTACACTGTAAAGGGAGTTAGTAGTTTCACCACAAATAAAACTTCCAGTAATTATCCATTCAACCCCCGTGCCCTCCCGTTCCCTGATAAAATTAAATTAAAATAAAGCAGTGGACAAAACTTAACAAAATAACCCTTGGATCGAATCTCTATGTCAGTTTAATACCATACAATTTATATAGAATGTCACAACATAATTCTCTTTGCAATGTACATTCATTTGATCAATATGAAAACATAAATCAAATAAACCTGTCCGGGTTCCTGGGAGCCCAGACAAGAAAAAAACAATTACAAATATATGTTGTTTGTTTTTGTATTTTCTGGCAGAAATCTGCACTGGAAGCCTCTCAGACCTGAGCCGTGTGTTTGCAAGCTTGCAGATACCCTGATTTCTGACTGGAGAACCATGAGCTCCCGCTGTAGAAGCAGCCGGCGCGATAAGATCAGCAAGACGCCCGCAATATCTGCGGACCTCCACGCCGCTCGTCTCTGCTCAGAACACGCTGTTAAATAATTTTCTTTTCTTCAATTCAGCTCAGTATTTCTGAGGTTTTGGATAACATCGGACGAGCAGCGGGGTAGGCGTTGAAAAAAGACCGCCATCTTTGGACTCCAGTCGTTTTTTCCGGGGGAGGAGGGGGTTCGCTTCTCCTGCGGGGGCACAGCCGGGGCTCCGCAGACTCAAACCCGCACCTCGGCCTAAGCCACGACAACATATCAAATGAAGAACTACGGCGGGCTCGTTCTAACGCTGAGAATATTTCCAGTGAGAGGGGTCGGCGTCCCTCTGGTGTGTGTGTGTGTGTGTGTGAGTGAGTGTGTGTGTGTGTGTGTGTGTGTGTGTGTGTGCGTGTGTTTGTGTGTGTCTTATTTATAGTCAAGTGATTATGAGCCCGTGCTTATTATTTTACAAATGAGAAGTTTCGCTGAATGACTGCCTGCCGCTTCCACTGTAATTAATACCTCTTTATTCCCACACGATTTAAAATTGATTACCTTCTTTCATGTCAGAGCCCAACTGTATTCATATATATATTTATATATTATATGGCAAAGGAATAAATAAGGGATTTAAGAAAAGGCCATTTGCATGAAAGTTCGACGATTGCCTGCAGCTCTGTGACGTTTGCACGCACGCTGTGCACCGATTGGTAGTTTTGAGTAACATGGCAAATATGGCAATAACGGCATATTTTGACCTTTCATATTTTTGTGTGGCAAAAAGTGATAGATATTTGTTTGTCGGCTTCCAGCAGATTATAAAATAAAGGGAAAGAGAAACTTTGACGGCTGAGACAATATATTGTTCGCCTCACCTGCTTGCAGACGATGCAGATCACTTTGTGGGATGAAAAAGGATTAAACTGCAGACGTGCGGCTCGGCTATCTTTTCCAATGATAGTTTTACTTTTTTGTGTTCTTGTCGCACAAATTTCAGTTTCCATCATTCATTCATAGAGACGAACAAATTCACTCTTTCATCCACGTCATGTCGAGAGAAACCACTTGAAAAAGAAAAAACACGCACATCCGCCGCCCAGTTAGGGATGGGTGCTGGATCAAAAATATTAGTGAATGACGGTTTGGAACAAAAAAATCAATTGATTAAGACAATTTATTTAGCTGAAAGAGCACAAGGAAAAACAAAAATTGCGTGACGTTTGGAATGCAAATGTTCTTTGTCAGATGCTAATCACAATCTGTTTAACAAACAAATTATTATGGCGCCATTTTAAGGGGAATGATCATGTGATTAATTCAACTGGAAACTAGAATTTGGAAATTATATTTTGAACAGGAGACCCCCCCTAAAAAAGATTAAGTATTAATTAGTCACATGACCCTTCCCTCTAATATGGCGCAATAATGCAAATTGTTTTTGTTTCTTTTTTCTGTTCTTTACGTAAAATAAATTACCTGCTTTTTCGCGGCACTTTTGGTGTGCGGATTTTTTTGTTTTAAACCGTCATTATGTAGAGACCTCTCACTGAAGTCCTCCTCATTGCAACACGCCTGTGTATCTGCTAGCTCGTGTGCGACAGGTTGCTCCTTCCACGCTTTCTCTGCATGCTGCCTTGCTGCTGGTTGATGTTGCTTCTTGAAATACCAAAGCAAAGGTTGTTTGTTTTATTTGGATGTCAACTGGAGCCTCAGTTTTTTTCTTCTGCCGCTGTTCCACCCTCAGGTGTTCACTACCAGGAACCTCATTTCTGAGCCTGTTTGAACTTTTAAGCTCTGAATGTCCTATGCCTGAAAACAAACAATCCCTGCCTGGCTAGCTGCGTGTCACTTCCCTCACTGCTGAATTCAGTGGTCATTTAATTGCAAAATACATGGAGGTAGATAACAGACCGGACAATACCAAGTGCATAAAAAGGGTGGTGGTGGCGGCGGGTCAGTCTATTTAATTCACTGTGACACGTATTCAATGGGTCGAGTTGTCATTAGCGCATCTGTGTTCCACATCAATGACTTCCACATGTGGTGACGTCAATACAGCCGCTCCAGTCAAACCATGGGGACATTTTCATTTTATTTTTTTCTACGAAAAAAAAAAAAAAGAATTCAATTGTTTATTGTGCCAAATCCTTTGTCTCACTAAAGCAAAAAAAAACAACAACAAACAAACAGTTTCTGCTTGTTTATTTTCTCCTGTCTGTCTTTGAGGCATGGGGGGAGGTGGTGTCTGGATTTGTAGCTTGATGAGAAGATTTGTTTTGTTGTTAAAAAATATGACTGATCGCAAAAGACTTTGACCTCCTTGTGCTCGACGTCAAACACATAAATAAAGATATGAACTTGAAGGGAATCTCCACTTCTTGAGAAAAATAAATGAAATAGATTAATTGGTTGATTAACTTGAAGTGCAGCATTATTGTGGTGGCAAGGCGGTGAAGTGGTCGGCACTTCTGCCTCACAGCCAGAAGGTTGGATTCCCTTCCTGTGTGGAGTCTCCATGTTCTCCCCCGTGTCTGCGTGGGGTTCCTCCTGGTTCTCCAGGTACCTCCAAACACATGCAGGCAGTTCAATGGAGACCATGCATTGTCCAAAAGATGTCTCTATATGTGGCCCTGTGATTGACAGGGGTCACTGTGAGTGCAGGATAAGCTGTATAGATAATGAGTGAATGAGGGGAGTCATCACTGCATGAGCAAAAAGGAGCTTTATATTTGTATATATGTAAATATATAGAGAGAGAGCGATAGATCGAGCCATTAATAAATGAATAAAACTAATTCAATTATTTTTCAGGATTGTTTTGAACAGAAGAAATGTACACAAATAACCTTCAGTCACTTTTTAATGAGTTCAATTACCCGTTTCAGAAAATTAACTCCGAAAGGAGAATGAATGTGAGCCGGTCGGCCGTAGAAGCCACACCTGGATTACCGCTGACCCAGCCCGGCCATGTTACGTTTCGGAAATCGAGACAGGCGACAAATTAACCTCCAGAGCGGCTTCCCGTGCTCATGCGCTTGTTTGGTGTTTTGCTGATGTTGCTCGGGGGCAGAGTAAACGATCGCCATCATTTATACGCACTGCAAATGAGCGCTTTGCTGTGCACCGAGCACATCTATATCTGTTAGGTTGGCGCCCGTCTCCCTGCAGGACTTGTATGAATAACTCAAAAAAAAAGGCAGTGAAAGTGTGGAGAATGACTCAGTGCTGCTGTGCAGCTCCGGCAGACGTGGTCGTGGTCGAGGCGGCTTCGTGTTTGACAACGCCGTTTGCCGGAAAGGTAGAGAAAGAAAGACCCAAACAAAAAAAACATTTGGTTTGAAGAGCTGAAACAAAAACAAGAGTGACTGCTGGCAGAAAATTCTTTCGTCAAGGCCGAACGGAGGGTGTAAGACACGTCGCCCTGAAACATGAGTGACATCCGACGACGATAGACGTAAAGCACGCTTTTCAGATCTGCTTGTTATTTCAATCTAGATGTATTTCACCCCCTTTAACACCCACATAACCTCTTTGTTAAACGCAGCAATATAATCCCAAATTGCAAGGCAGCGAATTAATAACGAAGCCGAGCGTTCGACGGAGCTCTGTCATTCGGAGAAGCCCACGCTGTGGCGAGCGCCAGGATGTCATATTGCAAATGACGAAACCATTCCCTGCGATTAAACGCCGCAGAGTGCACAAACAGCGTCGTTTGTTTTGTAAAATGCGACGTGTGCCCGACCTCCGAGCCCCGAGAGCGTCGGCGGACGAGTCGAAAACGTCCAGGAGACAAACCCCGGGCCGGCAGAAAGATAGATAGATGTAGCAGCCGCTCACATACTGTCAAAAACACACATCCAAAAACACGCAGCGGCTTCAGTGGAAATCACGAGCTGGCCTCCGGAATCCAAAATGAACACATGAATGAGTGGTTTTCCATTTGGTGTCCTGGTCTGGCCTATTCTCTTTTGTGCAGCTCTTTGATGAAAAGCACTTTCTAGATATATTTATCACTATTATTAATCATTACACACATCGACAGTCATCGAAGTCACTGAATCACGAGTGGTTATTTGCAGAGAGAAGAGGCATTGACATATCTAATCGACGGCTATTCATTTTTCCTTATTACAGTGAAGTACTATTTTCTTAGTTGCGTTTGCCCTTGAAGTTGGCCCGCTGATGTATTGCTTATTTTTAGATATAAATATTCAGTGACAGCTCCACACACCAGGTGTGTAGAGGCTTGGAAAAATAGCCTTTACCAGTCGTAAAATAAAAAGTGACTGCGCAAACACCACCGCCGCCGCCCACCCACTCTCCACATCCACTCTTGTTACAAATCACCGCCTTCGTAGAAAGTCTAAAAAGCCTTGTGATGATATCTCCCACCGCTAGGCGTCGCTGTCGCCGCGGCTCCGGCAGAAAACGCCGCCTGCAAGTCAGTTTTGCTTTTTAAGTCGTTGTGTAGTTCATTAACGTGTGAAAAAAAACGTGGGGGAAAAAAAAGTCCAATGTTCATCGATCTTTAAAGCATCTTCTCTAATGCTAGCCACAAGCTGCTAAGCTGTGGTGCTAGGAGAAGCCAGCGTAAGCCTGTAAACGCACTTAAATCAGAATCAGAAATACTTTATTGATCCCCGAGGAAATTGAGTGGTCGTCGTTAAATGTTCACAGACGATATAGTGAATCGTACGAATATGTATCTTCAGTATTTTGTCCTTAAAGTTGATGCTATACAATATGAGCCTGATGGATGAATTACAAGTGCTCAGATGCTTTTAGTTAAAGCAGCTTCTCTCAGTTATATGTATTTGTGACTGAAGTGTGATTTGATGTGAAGCTGCGACGGAGGCTTGAGAACAAAACGTGACAAACGAGGACGGAGGGCGACGGTGTGATGAAATGGCGATCGCGTTGCATGTAAGAGCATTTTGATTTGGTACCACAGGATGGATATAGCACTCGAGGGGGAAACGCACAAAATAAATTAAAATGTACCTAACTGCTCCAAACAGGCGTTGGAAGACCGTGCAGCTGAAAGCGCTCCCGGCACAGGTTCCACCCTCGGCTGGAGGTGAGTAACACCGGCGCATTTGCATACACATGATTTCAAATATTGATGTGTTTTCTAAGCTAGTCACTGTCAATTTGTGGAAGAAAGCGTGGAGCATAATCGTCATTTTTATTTATTTTTTTCCGTAAAGCTCTGCAGCGGTTGATCCTGTTCCGTTTTCTTTTGACTGTGTGTGCATGTGTGTTTGTATGCCAAGGTTTAAAAAAACAAACACGAATGTTTTGAAAAGGAACTGAATGGAAAACCTTAAGAATAAATGTCTGTGTCAGCGGCCAAATGTGAGATATTTTCAATAAGCAAAAAATTTTTAGATTCTTATTATTATGAACTTATTATTATGAATGGGTTCAGACATCACCTGGTTAGCATGAGTAATAACTGTGTGTGTGTGTGTGTGTGTGTGTGTGTGTGTGTGTGTGTGTGTGTGTGTGTGTGTGCGTGTGTGTTTGTGTGTGTGTGTGTGTGTGCAAGCGAGGAGCGGTCAAGGGTGAACACTCTTACATGTTTGATTCTGACATTCAGGAACTGCTGGAAATTGGCATATTTTTGTTATTGTTGTTATTTATTTTATAAGAATTATTATTTTAACCTGAGAGTTCGGGGTCCGCGACCGCCACGCACAAATCCTCGCTGTATGCGCGCGCTAACTTATTCAAGCAGGTCGACCTTGAAGGTGTCCGGCAGGACCGGCCGAGGAAGGCGAGCCATTTGAAGAATTTTTCTTCAACACAACATAGCAGCTGCTGACTTACGGAGACCGAGCGACCTTGACTTTAAAAGATGAACAAAAACAAGACGTTAAGCTTTGGTCCAGATCACAGTTAAGCTAGCTGTACTTTCAATGGCATTTGATGAGCAGCGTGGAGTCATTTAATTTATTTTTCTTCAGTCTCTGCACGACATCGCGCATTCCTCTCCCGAAGAGTTGAATTTCATTCTTTATTGATCCCTCGCAGGGAAAATTACGGTTCGCGGTGATTACCTGCCGGCCTGGAATTTACATACACATGTGCACAAACAGTAAACATGCTGCGTGAATGGAGGGGTGACAGTGAGCCGAGTTGCCGTTCTTCAAGGGCACCTTGGCGGCGCTCACAACTCTCTAGCCGACATTCTGCGCTCTGCGTATCAAGGCCTAAAGGGGCCTTGAACCCACGACCCTCCGGTCCCCGAGCCCAATCCCAATGGACTGAGCCGCTGTCGCCACCCCCCGCCTCCTCTCCGGTCTCCAGTCTGGAGATTAATGTCTAGTTGTTTTGTTTTTTATCCCCTGGGAAAATGAGATGAATCGAGGGACATCGTCCGCATTGCCTGGCTAGTGACCGAGGCAATTTAGATGACATCTGCGCAAAGCCGGAACATCTCATTAAGTCACACGAGTGGGTCAAACAATGCAGTCATGTTTTAGACATGATGGGCCGATGCTCCCTCTGCATCCCTGTCAGGGATAGTCAGATAACCATTGAAAAAGATTGTGCGCCTAATAGATTTAATTTCCTTATTAGATTTACAAAACGCATTTGTCCATGAAGAGAAAATCATTTCTACCTTATTCAGCTCTCCCAGTCCCATCTGTAAGCCGCAGCAAATTCTCAGCAGAAACCACGTCTTGTGCTGAGAATCAACAAAACTCTACGGAATATCGACAAAATAGTGAACCTTAGGTTTTGGAGGTCGCCGTCGATAGAACCCGGCCCGGGCATATACTCAGCAGAACACTATGAAAAGCACCGCGGTTTTGTCGGGGATGACGAAGATGAATCCTTTCTCTTTGTTTTTTAAAACCAAAACCCCTTCGACAAAAACACATGTTGTCAGAAACGAGTTGGTTGCAAGCAAAAACTGTCCGACCGGATGCCAGTGGCTAACGCATCCCTGTAACGCTTTCCGGCTCGCACCGGATTTTCCAAACCAGACCGGCTACCATTCTTGTTTTCCGACCCTCCCGACCCGCTCAAATTTCTCCCGTGAAATAGCCACCGCTTGTCCTGAAAATCTCATTTTTAATGAGAATAGTAAAGAGCAGCCGCTAAAATTTTTTTGCATTGTTTTCCGGGGGAAGGACGGTAATTGTTCGGCGGCCTTGGTCCGCGCAATCGGCGATCGGAATAGATAGAAAGACCTCGTGGGGCTCGGGGTTTCGGATGATTTCAGAAATATCCTTCACCGGTGATTCGTCATATATTATCCAAGCAAGGTTACCTGCGCTTGCAAGTCGGATGCGTGTAATATATTTTATGATACAGCATATTTGTATATCAATACATGTAAACTGAATGAGGATGGTAAAAAAACAAAAAACAAGCCTGCTTCACTCAAGACCATTGATTTTACTTCACGGTACATAGTATTTGGAAGAAAAAAAACAACAACATTCAATCCCTGTTAGAATACAAATCCCCGGCGGTGAACGATGACATTTGTGTGCAGTGAGGTGGTGCGTAGGAAAAAAAAAAAAAAGTGCTGGATGATGGTTTCACAAGAAAAGCCCCGAGGAGGCTCCTGTCCCGGCTGAAGTGATAACACTTTACTCAGTCTGCGGACACTTACTTATGGGAGTGCTTGGCAGGCGCCACATCTGCTTTTATTGACTAAATTTGTGCTATAATAGAAAGAAAAAAAAAAAAAATCACGAATGTTACTCCCACTTCAGGGACATTCGCCACATTCTGTCATGCAGCACTAGTGTGACTGGATAGTACATTTATTACTACATAAATAATTATGCTGAGTGGTTGCGTATGGCAGCTTGAAATGAAATGGACATTTATGTTAAACGCATTCCTGACAAATAAATAAAAGTGAACAGCGATGGATGATTTATTGCAATTATGAATCACTGAAAAGGGATTTGTGGAGTTATTTTACATGACACATAACAAAAGACATGAAAAAAGAGGTGACAGAATGTGTGCAAATTCTGAAACTTTGCTCGGGGAAAATTGGCCAGTAAAATATGACGTACATTGCTTTGGGGGGGGTCTTAACAGAAAGTCTGAAATTAGCTTTATGAAGCATCTTTGATCTGATGGAATGAGTATATTATTAGTTAATGTGAAAATAATCTATGAGGATATGGTTATTAGAGGGACGGCAACATCATTTTATCTTAATACATAAACATGTTTAAAAATTGATGAATGAGACTCATTTCTATTCTATCCCAGGAGCATGTTTTTGATTAAATAGAGAAGTAAGCCATTTGAATTATAATCTCTAGAGAAAAAGAAATTAGGTTAATTTATGTATTCTATGAATGTACTTTTTCACCAAACTTTGAATTGATTTATTTTTCAGATTTTGCATTGATATAATTTGCGCGTGTGTGTGTGCCGCGAATGAGATTTCTTTCCTTGAAGATTCCTCCGTATGGACCTGGGAAGGCGATGGAAGGGTCGGCCCATGAACTGCGTCCAGCCGGAGGCAGGTGGCGCGGTTTGAACAACGGCGACGAGGAAATCGAAAATTAGAGCAGGCGGTCGGGGATCCAGAAACACAGATCCGGTTGATTCACGCTGCCAGAAAGGAAATGACTTCAGACTCGCTCGCTGAAGATAAGCGACCAAACTGCTCCCGGGTGTGAACGTGCAACCAAGCGGGGAGTTTCAAACCGAGACGAGTTTGGCCAAAAGTTTTATGTGGCTCTAAAGTAGCGACCCATATTTGCACTGACATCTTCGTTTACTTGTGTCAGGGACGCAGGTAGGCGCGCGGACCCGCTAAAGTCATATCCGACATGCATTTGTCCGATACAACAGTCTCCCTTTCAGTAAATTGAAGAGACTGCGCTGATTGCAGGCTGATAGCGGCGACCAGCGATACCCTCTTTTTCCTAAACACCTCTGTCTGAACTGGAAGTCAAAAAAAGACGGGCTCATTGAAGTTGCTTCTTGCAGCTTGAAACAGAAAGTCTACCTTCTAGCATTTAATAAGTAGCCACGGTAAGATGACTTTTTGCGCCTCTGTGTCAGTGCTTCCCCGACGTTTGGGTTGTAACAGTTAGCAGAGGTGAAAAGAAGTCTATGCTATTACAGTCTGACCAGAGCAACTGTTAAAAAAGGAAAACAGCCCTTTTTGATTTTTCATGTTTGCGCGATGAGCCGACGCCAGTGAGGGGACGGAGTCCAGGTCGGAGGCTTATGGCCGCACACTTTACCGACCAAAAGCTCCAAGCTGTGTTAAAGAAGCGGTGGTAATATAAACCCCGTTAGACATCACGATTCCTGCATTTTACAAGGTGCACTCAGAGAAGAAACAAGCGCGCAAAACTGTAAATTAAACACAATCTCATATTGTGTCTCTGCAAATGGAAATCACGCATGTCTATTTGCATACGGAGCAGGGGAGCCGAGATCCCATCACAAGTGGCCATTAAAGCCTCCTGCGGGGCCACGTTCTCCCGTCAGGTGCAAATGGCGGTATTTAGAGGTTTCCGCTCAAGATCCATAACAACACCGACACCGCGGAGGAAAAGAAACTTGGCGAGAAACGCTCAGCCAGAAGCCACCTGGAGCACGAAACAAATGACACCGGCGTCAACAGAACGAAAGGTTGAGATGGTCATTAGCGGTAAATATTTAACTAGTCATAACGCCACTTAGGAGTTATTGCATGGATGTTTCCTCCCATACTCCCCGCTCATTATTGGAAAAGTATTGATATATCCTCGACACAGTCTCGCCGGCAGCCCCTTGCAATCTTTAAAACTGCAGGAATGTTTCACTATTTATCGAGCCTCATGTTCTTCATGTAAAATCCAGGTGCTTCCGACACAGAAGAAGACCCGGAATGCAAAACTGGAGATTGCGTGTGGAATCAGGTGTTTCTGTGTGAAACGCGACCCGCCGTTCTCTGTTAATGTTAGCCGGGCCCGCGGATGCTTATCAAACTGTCAGTGGACTCCGGCACCAGTTGTTTTATTATATTTATGTCTGTGTCTGGCTCTTTGCCGTCCCAGTATTAAATTGTGTTTGTTGGCCCATAGATTTTAGGGGCCTTAAATGTGTTATCTCTGTCCAACACGATTTAATGTAATGTAGTTTCTAATCATTTTAGCCTAGTTTACGGCCCCTGTAACCCCGATAACACATTTTTCTCAAATATGCGGTGGACTCTCGCCAAAGCGGCCTCGAATTCTGGGAGGGACGCAATAAAACCCACCATCATCACCGTCATGGTTTTTCTACTGCACCCTGTAAAATGCGGGTTACAAATGCTTGGCATCCAATATGTGTAACAGGGAGAGATTAAAAGAAAACACACAAACAGCCCATTCACACTGTAAAGGAAAAAAAAAAGGAATAAATCTACTAACACGCGCAGCCGCCACTGGAATTATCTAAAAAGAAAAAGTGAATTTTTGTAAACACGAGTTGTTCTAAAGGATGAGTGTCGATAGCAAAGTGTGGGTGTAAGCGCTAAAAGAGCCGTCACCTTTGATTTCACGGCGGGTCCGGCGCGAACGCTTTTTTTGGGTAAAGGCGGAGTGCATCTGATGGGTTCGGACTGATAGCAGCCTTTTGGAACGGCGTACAATGCACTGCACGCTCCGTCGCCGCACTATCAGGACCTGCATCAGCTCAAGGCTGCGCTTTCACCACAACCGCCCCAAATAGACCCTTGTAGCCGCCACTATTACTGACAGGGGCAGCTTGATTTCATAGTTGAATTGAAAATAATGAGAATGCCATGTGCTTTAATAGAGAAATGATTAACGATAATGCAAAATAAATGAGGTGGGAGGCACCTTTTATTTGTTTCCGCACCGTCAAAATAAATACGAGTGTCTTTGTCTCTCTCTTCCACTTACTTATTTTATTTTCCCCAACAGGGAATACATTTTTTATCACCACCTTTTTTGAAACATAATTATGGTTTTTAAAAAAAAAAATCTCGACCGTTCCTATTATTTCTTAAATTATATAATTTATTTCTAATTTTCTGAGATTCTTTTTTTTTTTGCCAGTTATAAGCCAACAACCCTCACGGCCACGCGTGCACACTTTCCAGAAGATAGTTTATAATGTGGATTCATTTTTAAAGTATAAACTTGATGAATGTCAACCAAATGTTACTGCAACTCCATTTGTTTTGATCCGAACTGTGTCTTAAGCCTTTTCCTATCACTCAGAAGTTTTAACTCTCTCTTTTTTTTGTCTTTTTTATTTATTTTATCCGTTTTTAGAACAGACACCAGACACCGTAATGGCCCCATGCAGACATGTGTCTAGTCGTGCTGTCAGAGGAGGAGAACAGATCTGTTCTGACAGAGTGCCGCAGTAATACAGGTACTGGAAATCACGACCGCTTCGGAGGCAGCGAGTAAAAAAAAAAAAAAAAAAA
>CAAKHD010013727.1:0-39853 GCA_901007705.1 Fistularia tabacaria | reverse complement strand
CGCCCTCCCCCCCCCTCTCTGGCCCCCCCCCCCCCCCCCCGCCCCCTGCCCCCCCAAATAAATAAACCTGATTAGTTGATCATCTGCCTGCTGTCTGAATTTGGTTCATCTGTCCTTGACATGCATCACAGAAGGATCTGACCGGCTTGCAAGCGGCAGATTCAACATTCTGGCTTACAGAACAGAACGGGTCGGGCTTTGTCATCAAGTGTTTGATAACAAACAGTCCTAATACCTCTGACCCAGCCAAGAAAGATTTCTGCAGCATCTTTGATTATTTGTATAACAAAGGCCAGGCGGTGGATTTTCAGATCCGCGCTAGGGCTGGAAGACAAAATGGCCACCACCCCTATTGTTTGCTCTAAACTTTTGTCTGAGCTGCCTCGGCTATTGTCTGTGTTTCAGGTTCGCTTGGAGTGTGTCCGTCCGTACAACAGAATCCACGTCGGGGACGGATCATCAGTTACCGCTGTCCGGAAAGAGCGGCGTTCCTGAGACAGGAGCTCGGGCCCGGACGATCACTGCAGCCAACGGCCGAGACGGACAGCAAGACTGAGATAGTGAAGCTGGGCGGACTCCCGTAGCAATCTGCACCTCACTCTCTCTCTCTCTGTTTTGCGGATGTTCTTTTGAGCAGAAAAAAGTGCATTAGGAGCAACGAAATGCTATCAACATCTTGGTTGTCAGATGATAGTTGTCAGATGACTATCCTGTAACTTTGCAGTTGTAATTGGAACCCGCTGTTTCTATTGTAGCTAACAATGATGGGGCCATTGAGGCACGGCCTCTGAGGCTGCTATGTAATGTCTGGCACCAGGGCATTCGCCGCTGATCCCCATGTCCTTGAAGCAGCGCGATGGAATCTCCGTGGATCGGACGATCTCGTCGGAGCAAAATCGAAAAAAAAAAAAAAAGCCAAATGCGACTGAGATCTGGAGAGTTTAAAGGCCGTTGAAAGGCCGGATCTAGTCATGGGATCCTCGCACCGTACCGGATTCCTTTTCTTTTGATTCTATCACAACCGCTGAAGAGCGCGACAAGGGCTGCGGTTTGGGAAATGCTCCCATCCACGACACATAAATGTATACGTACATACATGAGTACACGGATAAATGCATGCATGCATGCATACATATCTACATACATGCGCATCGCTATTTTTTCTCCCATTCAAGGGTTGTCTCTGCCGCTCATCCCTGGCTCAGGGTAACATGAGGTGCCGGAGCCTATCCCAACTGTCACTGGGCGACAGGCAGTCTCACACAGACATACGACCATCCACCCTCTCATTCACACGTCCGGGCAGTTAAGGTTCCCCGATGTATGTTTTTGGACGGTGGGAGGAAAGCGGAGAACCCGGAGGAAAGCCATGCCCACACACACCCACGCATACATATATTTATTTTTGATCAAATCAGTGCTTTTGCGGAACTTAATGAATCGTAGGTTTGGTTGTTACATTTTTCAGAAGCGCAATAAGCTGATATTGGATTCGATTACTCTCTCTTCAACTTGGCTTTTTTATCACTTAATTTGGTTTATTTGGCTTTCTGAAAGTGGGATTATGCAAATCCTCTGCCCTGTTTTCTGTCAGACTTCGTTCTCGGGGCCGGACAACAGCGAGCGAGGGCCTTACAGTTCGCAGTTTTGCTCCACTACCTAGAATATCGACGAGAGGATGGGGTTTTGGCAACCTGTCATGTTGATTGGAGGTGGAGGGCAGTGAAACAGAGCTTCTGCGACCACCTATCCGCAGACTGCCCGGAGGCATTACATGGAACACACCGTCGGCCGCGGACACAAGCATTATCGGCTCAGCATGCCCCGCGCCATCGGCGGCCGCGGTGATTTCTGATCAGGCAGACTGAACCTTGCTGATAAGTTACACCGTATTATTCGAGGGAGATACTAATTACGACAAGGGCGAAAAATGGTAAATTATACCCCCCGTCGGGATTTTAAAGAGACTGCGCCTCCCGACGAACCCGGGCCGAGGCTGTATTGGATTTACGATTTTGCTTCTTTTTTTTTTTTTTTTCCTCTCATTGATCACTCTTAACTGCCGTGAGTTAGGTGGTGGGGGGTGTCCATGATTTGATGGATCCAGGAGCTCTAGTAAGCTGTTGTTTTCTTCTTTTTTTTTTTCTTCTTTTCCACAATATTTTTTTCCCCACAATATGGATGGGAGCCCAGCCAGCAGTCCGGTAAAATCACAGAGAAATATCGCCACGGTCGCTGCAGCAAAAACACTCAAGCGCCAACAAACATCTTTGTCATTTTGGGGTAGACGGAGACACGATAGATGCGGCGTGTTACCTGAGGATCCGTACTTGTGATCGAAAAAGACAAAAACACATATACGGTTACCGATATCTCGCTTCCGTCTCATCATTCCGAGCACGAACGAGACTCGCGGTCCAACATCCTACTCAGTCGGAATAATACAGGTTCTTCTTGCGGTACTTTGAATGTCGCTCTCGGTGAAGGAGCACTTTAATACAACAGTAAAATGATTTTCATATTTTATTTCCCTGTTTCGAATCGGCTTTGCGGATCAATGAATATATATTTATCCTCCTCAGCTCTCGGGCTTTTGGAGAGCCAGCTCGAGGTAACTTTCAGTCTTATCCTTTTCATTTACATGTACGCCATATTCCCAGCCTGCTCCGGACCGGGCAGAGATAAGATATTGTAACGTGTGGAGACGCAGTTGACCGATCAATTCTCTTACGAAGAATAAAATTAGCATGCATGGGAGGGAGACGCGCTGACCCGACAGTGTGGATACTTTTAAGGTACAATCGCTTTCATTTAAGAGTTATTATCTCTGGACTGTGTCATATTGACGAGTCAATGATACCGAAGTCTCCAAAAATGAATTATCGGTCTTTTCTTAACAGCTTTCTCACACAGCAATGGCTGTCGCTGTTACCGTGCTTTAGGGCTTTGTTTTTATTTCCAAAGGGTTCGGCAGCTCGAGAAAATAGATGAAACAATGAGACTCCCAGACAAATACAGTTTGATTCCTTTCATATTCAAGTACTGTAATAATAGGAAAGTTCCATTATTTCAGCTACATTTTAAAGTTGTCTCTCTGAAGAATAAGCAGCCACGCATGCCAGTCACACAGATTAGAAATGCAGAGTCATACCTGCATTAGCGCGCTAATCATTGGGAGATGGCTCTTCGGCAGGTACAGGAATAGCATTAGCCCGCTCTTGTCAACTTGTGATCTTGCTCCGTTGATTGGGCAACTTCCCAAACAGCCAAAACAGTAACTCTTTCAGATCTTGGGAAAAATAGATGTCTTGACACCGTGACATTTTAGCAGGAAAGCGCCGCACAACCGCACAATTAGCCTGCTCTGCTTTCCCTGTCCTTAATGAGCAATGTCCGGGGCTGCCAAAAGCCTTGTCCCTCACCTGGAGCACTCAGGTGGTCAATCTCGCTGAATAATGAGATCGGGGGACTGCGGAGCCTCCTGCTGCTGGACATCCACTGCTCTTAGCGAGTGCTGCAAATGAGCCAGGTACGTCCATGCACAACCTTCTCTGTCTTCTGGTACAGTCGGGGCGTGAGTTGGGAGTATTTACTTCAATTCTTGAGGAAAAACAAAGTCTCACACTGTCTGCCCTTAAGAGAATCCTCGGGGCTCATTACCTGAAGAGAAGTGGCTCCGACTTATACAAGTAGCAAACCTCAGGTTTGCAGTAAAACAGAGACACCGCAGAATTTCCCAATAGAGACCGTGTACCTGTTACAGAAAATCCTCTGATCCAAAGGAGGCTAAGTCAAGCCTGAAATATGACTCGGCACCGGTCCAGTCCGCTCACCCTTCCTGACTGGCCTGCAGTCTGACAATATTAAAAGTGACCTACAGCCTTAACCCTCGTAAACAAACTCATAAAAATGAGCTGCAGCGAGATAAAGTGAACATTGCTTGTGCTGGTGAAAAGAAAAAAACGGACAAAACTAGACTCCTGTCAAAATATCTAACGTAAAAAGCGCACGGTCCCAGTTGAAAAGTAAGGCTTCGCTCTGCAAAGGAAGCCTAGGTTACTGCCTTTGACCAATTAGAGTCCAAATAGTTGAGGTCTCCCAAAGGAAGCATACGATTTCATAGTCAGTAGCCTTTATTGCCATTGTATCTCCTGTAAGACAAGAGAACCAGAAGCGTTGAGAACAGCTCCAAACAGCTCCTCTCGGTTCATGCTGGCAAGGCTGCGTGCAGTGTTACAGCCAAGAGTTGGTGCCCACACAGTCCCTCCTGGTTAATGCTGGCAAAACCGCGTGCTGTCGCACCGCCGAAAAAAAAATTAAAATGGCGAAGCTCTGGCTGTCCCCCGGACCACGACGTGAGATGAAAAGCGCCGCATTGTTGCCCGATGATCGTGTTTCTGTCAAAAATACAACACCTGGCATAAGGACAGTGATCACCCACAGAGAAGGAGCGGTCCAAATGAATGTCCATCAAGACATCCCGGCCGCTGAGGTCAAACCCATGGAGAGAAACCGGGGAAATTATGTATCATTTTTCCAAGCAAGTAGGCCGCCTTGAAACGCCTGTACAAAAGGCGTTTGGAAAAAAACGAGGAGTTTGAACCGTTTAGGTGACTAAGATAAGGGTGATGAGCGCTATCCGCTGGCAATCCGACAACTACTACTGCCGTTCCGACCTCGGGAACTTATCCTCTGAGCACCGATGAACTTGGAGGCAAGTATCTCATTTGGCAAAAGAACACGGGGTGACGAAACTGACCGGAGGACGTGCTGAGCGAGAGGACAATTACAACGGGGACCTACCAAGGGAGGAGTTTGTCCCTTCCCCGCTTCCATGCAGGCATTGTAAGATAGGTGAACGGGAGCATCGCCGGTCAAGATGACAGGCCGGGCGACCTCAGGTCTTCACATATTATACACCCACCAGCTGGTCACAAGCTGAGAATTTTAAGGTGTCACGGTCACACACTGTGTAGCAGTGCTACCACCAGTAACCTTGGACATGGGTGGTCGAGGCGTTTCCATCGAGGGCGCCTGAAAGTCAGAAACACTTTGAGGCTGCGATTGAAACTCGACACATCTCGTGTCCATCTTGTGGTTCCGGTATGCCGTTTCAGCCTTTTCATGCACGGGTTTGTTCCAACAGAACCGCATTTTGAGGAAGCGAATGTCCCTGTACTTAAATGCGTGCGGTGGGTGGCCGACTTGCGCGGACGCAAGAGTACTCGGGCTATTCACCTGCATAAGATAAAATAAAAAAAACGATAAAACTGCACCTATGGAACAGACACAACTGCAGCGGTGACTCTCCTGTGCTGCTGCAGCTTATGTTTATTGACGGCTGATGGTAAAGCCTATCATTTACGCTGAAGGTCAAACCTCAGGATATGGGGGCGCACATCTAATCTAAAGGGGGGAGTACGCGGCAGAAGAAAGGAATCCAGATGGTTCCCCCCGCTTATTTCACAACATTTCATTACCCGGGAAGATATCAAGGATAGGAATGTTCAATCTGGTACGTCAAGTTATTAAATTGATATCTAGTGGCCGACAAGAGATTACCCTGATGGTTCTTCCAGACGCCTCACCTCGACTTCAAGACGGGGCGCCACTCCATCGCCGAGGGCTGTGTTTTGCTTGTGGAACAACATTCAAAGTTTATTGAAATGTTACTTCTTTAACCCTTTTCAAATCGCAGAATAATTAAGTCTCCATGTATCTTTAAGATAAGTATTCTTAAGATAAGCGAATAATTCCATCTTTCTTTATTAGTCATATTTATGATGACCCCTGGATTTGTGTTGATTTAGCGCATCATGTTCACGTTAATGATTTGATCTCATCTGGAATTTTATTTTGCTTCATTCAAGCAAAAAGATTTAAGTGTGTTGAATCTGCTATTTATGGCTTTGGTATCGACATCATAGGTGTCAAACTCTGGCCCGCGGGCCAAATTCTGCCCGCAGTGTAATTCTATTTGGCCCGTGAAGCCATAGCAAATGACTATTAGCGCTGGCCCGCTGCTATTCTACAGCGCATGGACCGCTGATACTACACATCACAGAATGCTCTGCTGGTGTTTTGGCGCAGAAATCACGACAGGACCCAAAAACACCCACTCCTCTGTTGACAGCAGTCATAGCCACCTTATGCTATTACTGGCAGTGTGCTAACCCTCCCCAAAATGATGAAAAGAAAGGTAGAAAACAGTTATTTTATTTTTACATTTATTATTAGCTGTGGAGAAATGTTACTGTTGGAATGGAATTCCGAAGGCTGCAAATAAAAAAGAGGAATATAATTTTATTTAATATTTATTGAAGGAATGACTGCCATTAATGTCTTTTTTAATTTGAATTTCCATTTTGCATGCAATATGAAGTTATATTTTGCACAGTATTAAGCTTTGCTTGTTCCAAATTCAGTTTTGAAGCCAAACTTGTTTGGGTCCAAATGAAAAGGTTGATTGTTTTATCTGAGGAAGATTTTCTTCAATAAATATCAATGTTGGCCCGTGAGTTTGTCCCAGTTTTGAATTTTGCCCCACTGTGGATTTGAGTTTGACACCCCTGATCTACAATCTTAATATGCTTTAGCTTAATTTGATGATGTGAAATTGAGGCGGCATCCCAGTTCTGCAGTTTATCACTTGCGATATTACCCCCTCCTTGCAATTTGGTTCATCCTCACTGGAAGGAAAGCATCCAGGTTGGCGAATGCAGGCCGCGGACTAGTAACCCTGACAGTTGACGGATGCTGTCCTCTCCCTCCAGGTCATTCTTTTTGGAATTAATCCTGAATTGATGACCCTGCGCTCACAGCACACACATTTTGATGTTAAGGGGAAAAATACATGCTGTTACTCATTCATTCATTTATTATCTGCACTGCTCACCCTGCACACAGGGTTGGGGGGGTCAACCACTGACGGCTCACCAGTCACAAAAAGAGACAAACAACCATTCACCCTTTCATTCACATGACATAGACACCATCATTAACTCATTAACATGTCATATAAAGACATACGACTATTTATCCTTTCAAACCTCATGTTTAAAAATATGTAGGTCAGGTCAGGGGTGTTAAACTCAAATCCATAGAGGGACAAAATTCAATAGTGGGACCAAGTCGTGGGCCAACATTGATATTTATTGAAAAAAATCTTCCTCCTGATAAAACAATGAACCTTTTCACTTGGACCCAAACAAGTTTGGCTTCAAAACTGAATTTGGAAAAGCAAAGCAATATATAACTTCATATTGCACACAGGCAAAATTTATATTTGATTTTCTATGGCTTGTCATCGGACATGGGTACTAATTTCGTACCATTTAATGTATGGTGAGCTGGTATGACAATAAACTTTCCTTGAATCCTTGAATCCTTGAAATCCAGTTCAAATTAAAATGCTCTGCTGCCAAAACACCAGCAGAGCATTCTGGGATGTGTAGTTTAAGCGGTCCATGCGCTGTCGGCTAGAATAGCAGCGGGCCAGTGCAATTAGTCATTTGCTATGGCTTCATGGGGGCAAATATAGAGACACTGCATGCCAAATTTGGCCCGCGAGCCAGAGTTTGACACCTATGGTGTAGGGCCTCCGATGAAACTCCTGCATGTGTTTGGACTGTGAGAGGAGCCCTGAGGAACCCCACGCAGACACAGGGAGAACATGGAGACTTCACACAGAAAGGTACCCTTGTCGGGAATCGAACCAGGGATCTCCTTGCCGTGGGGCGGGGCCCCCGTGTACCGCCCGTGCTGTTACCGCACATCCGCAATGACCCCCCAATATGAGCCACGAGCCCGCAGATGCGATCGGTTTCCATCCGTCCTTTACAGCGCGTTGTTCCCGGAGCGTCACGTCGTAAACGTGTTGTCATGGCAGGACTTTATAGAGGTCAGAGGACACGAAATCAAAGGCTGGTGAATTCAGAGGGCCTTTTTATATATATATATATATGTTCACGAGAGGCTGTCTTATCACGCAACTAAACCGCACATTACGACTAATTGGATTTCCCCATCTGACCTTCAAAGAATAATAAACAGAATTGAGTGAGAAACACTGACAAAAGTTTGTTTAAGTGTCCTTAAACAATACATGAAGACAATTCATATAATGTTGGTTTTTCAATTGTTAAAACAATCCAAAATAAAAGCACACTCACGGGAGGCCTTCTGACGAAGGCCGGGTATCTGGCGATTACTCACGGACAAGAGTAATGGCTAATGCTATTCACTCACGATGACCTTTTATACAAACACTCAAGAACGCTTGTCTTTTTTAGATATTTCTTCCCGGTGTAACCTCGCCCCCCCAACCGGGACAGGAAGAGAAAACAGATAATTCTGTCGGCGAGTCATGCTATCATCACTTGAAACGCTGATAAATTACCGCAGCGCTCCGCAGTAATTGAAGGCGCTTGTGGTGGTAAGAGGCCGGGCATTTCTGATTTACCATCGCAGCTCGCCGGATAATGTTAAAGCGAAACGTTTCACCCTCCGCCATTAGTGTCATCTCTGCTCATGTAAAGTCATCTGGAACCCGCGGTGACCCAAAGCAGTAATGATAAGTTATGACGCAAATAATAAACCGGAGTAAAAAGGGGGTACCAACTTAAGGTCGAGATGGTTCGCTCGAGCAAAATGACACGGCCGTTTGTACGGAAAGCTATCAAAGGTGCATTCGAAGAGCATCCTGAACGTGACAAGCTGAATTCTACCTTCATCACGCGGCCGCAAAGAAACGAAACAATCATGATGGGACGATTTTTGGAATTATCCCCACACCACGGTAGCGTCATTAGCTCCCAGTGGGGATAAAGCAGGCGCCGGTTGCTGGCAGATGGCTAAAATTACCTTTTAAATTTGGTAATTATCAATAAAACTGCAGGCCATGACCGTGATATTAGCTCAAAATCGAGTATGCCGTCATAGCTGGGATAATCGTACATTTCACTCAGGAAACCCTCTGTGGAGAGCTAGGTAAAGACGATGACAGTTTGAAATACCATAAAAGGTCAATACAGAATAAGATGCTCTTTCTCAAATCATAAACAATCAGTAAAAAAAAAAAAATTATATATATATATATATATATATATATATATATATATATATATATATACATCGCTCTTTATGCAGGCCTCCTTGCACAGTCCAAAAACATGCAAGGAATTGATTTAAGATACTAAATTGCCCAGTCGTATGAATGAGAGGCTGGGCGGTTGTGTGTCTTTATGAGGTGTGAATTGAATGGTTTTAGTCTCCACTTGAGGCCCCGTGAACCAATGAATTCATGATTTCACATAAAGTAGCGTTACTTTGTCTCCTGAATTTCTTGTGCCTCGAACTCTGCCCGACTGCATCGCTTCATGTTGTCATGTTGTGATGGCGGGACGTCCGGACGGACGGAACCCCAGCGCGTATATTTTAATGCCAGTCATCCTCAGCGCACGTGTCTTGGTAAAATGCACGTGTCGTGATCCGAAAGGAATGTTGCTCCTTTGGCACAAAAGGTCTAATTTAATCTTTCTAGCTGATTTGCTCAGGAGGGAGTTTTCGGTCCAAAAACACTGAACGATGAACCGGACCGGTCTGACAACATTGATGCTGTCTTCGATAAAGGTCAGTGCAGACTGCACCTGATGAGGACACTCAGGTCCTCTGGACCTTCTTCAACACTGTCCTGGCTCTCTGGAGTGGTCTACTGGAGCGGAACAGATGATGAACAAACTGCTGAGGGAGGCCAGTTCGGTCTCTTGGGTTCCCGTGGACTCGGTGCAGGTGGTGGGAGAGAGCGGGGCGGTGGCTAAGCTATCATCTCTGATGAGCAACGCCTCCAACCACATGCAGAATATCATGACGGCACTGAGCAGCTCATTCAGCGACACACTCCTTCACCCCAAGTGTGTGAAGGAGAGGTTCCGCAGGTCCTTCCTTTCCAGCTGCTGTTCCTCTATCTAAACTCAGCTCTGCTCTCAGTACACTTCTCTTTCATTCACTCTTTCACTCTTTCATTCATCTGCTCAGGTGTCCATTCATTCACTCTCCTCCACATCTACTCACTGGCTTAGCACTGCTCTGCTTCCACTGCAAGTACCGCTGTTGTTCACTGCTAGTTGCAACTTCTGCACGTTTATACTGTTTATATATTGTCATATTGTTTCAGTGCAATCTGTCAACAGAAGCCCTGCCTGTTTGGATATTCATATATTGTTGACACTGTTTATCATTTATCCTTCGTGTTTTCTATTTTTGATAACCTTCCTTGCACTGTCCACGTTCTGCTGTGAGTGGTTGAAATGTCCCCACTGTGGGACGAAGAAAGGAACATTCTATTTTCATTCTACTCGGCAATAGATCACGGAGTGGAGAGACTTTTCTCTAATCTCGTAAAGCACCCCCTTTGACTTCCTCCACTCCTGGCAGGGAACCAATTGGAGCATCTCTGCTCTCAAGCTTGACTCCTCCTCCTCAACACCTGAGCGTCATTACCTGAACCTCTTGCTCCTGGGATGGGATTGTCTCCTGGGTGCAGATGTGGGCCAAAAGTTCTCCCGACACCTTGACTGAACGGGTCACCCATAAAACATGGCAATACAATCTTTATACCCTTGAGGATGGACGACCTGGTTGGATTCTCCCAGTCCGCAGCGAGATGTGTCTTCCATTCCACACCAGGCTAAAAGCTAAGGAGATACCGTGGGTATTTCTCATGAAGACTTTTGTTGTTTTTTTTTTTGTATTTGTAAGACATCCCACGGCCGGGGGGCGAGAGCAGAATGGAGATTTTATTCCGTGCTGACACAAACTGATGCGAGCGGAAGTTACATGTTGCAGGCGTGAGCTATGTATCTGCCGTGCACGGACCCCGCGGCCGCGGCGTGAGCTTGAGCGTTTAACCCCGTTGATGGCCCAGTTAGCCGGGAAGCGGTCGGCGCAGAGGATTGATACGTCCTATTCCAAATGAGCACCCTCGCTTTTAATCTGCTGCCCCGGCCAATAGACTGCATCCTTTATTGAACTTCTTCTCCCTCCCAGCGTTTCTCAGACAGCTCTCAGACACTTCAGTGTAAAACAACTTTCAGAGCAACTCAGACTCGGCGGTATACCTCCACTCCTCCTCCTGACAAGCCGTGACACAGGAACTGTCGATCTTTCCTCCCCCATTAAGGAGGAGGTTTCACATTCTAGCGCTCCGGGCTGCCTACGTTCTCCTCCGTCTCGATATTTCTTCTCGTAGGAACTTGCCACATTCAGGGAAATCAAAATGTGACGTATGGAACGGCACTGTTCTCCAGATTTTTTTTTTTTTTTTTGACAACACCGGAGACAACTTTAGATATTTCATACAGAGTATTATTACTTGTGCATGTTGCCTCTTATGGGCGGATTCATGGCCAAGAGCTGCAGCTTTCTAACTGATGGGCGGTACATGAAAGGCTGGATATCCTTTAAAAGGCAGTCACTCCTTCATATATCTGGAGTTTAATGGAAGATTCATCATAGACGGATGATTTATGGGCGACATGTATGCGTGACAGTTAAATTGTTCAGGAATTCAAACAAAATTGAAAGCACTGATGGAGGCGCAGTGGTTAGCGCTTTCCACCTCACAGCTAGCAGGTTCCTGGTTCGGTTCAGACAGGGGGCGTTTCCCTGTGGAGTCTCCGCGTTCTCCCCATGTCTCCAGTCTCACCGGGTTCCTCCCACAGGCATAAAACACACAGAAGGTTTGATCTTCTTCTTCTTTTCCTTTGGGCTTTTCCCTTTCAGGGGTCACCACAGCGAATCAACCTCCTCCATCTAACCCTATTCTCTGTATCCTCCTCTCTCACACCAACTACCTTCATATCTTCTCTCACAACGTCCATAAACCTTCTCTTCGGTCTTCCTCAAGACCTCCTGCCTGGCATCTCCCATTCCAGCATCTGTCTACTAATACAGTCCCTATCCCTCGTCTGTACATGACCCAACCATCTCAGTCTGGCTTCTTTGACCTTCTCTCCAAAACATCTAACATGTGCCGTCCCCCTGATGGACTCATTTCTGATCCTATCCATACACAGAAGGTTTGATGGAGTCACTAAATGATCCAGATATGTGAATGAGAGGGTGAATGATTGCAGGTCTATTTGACGTGTAAATGACGGAGCGAATATGCGTAGAATAGAATGCGCCTTTCATTGTCCCACAGCGGTGGAAAGAGAGGGTGAACGGTTGTACATGTTTGATGGATCCCGGGGGAACCCCGCCTCTGGCCCAATGGCAGCTGGGATGAGCTCCACCCCCGCGCAACCCTGAACCCTGAATCAAAGTCAGCTTATTGTCAATTTCTCCACAAGCACACGACTCACAGAGGAATCGAGAAGACGTTTCTCACAATCCCGCGGTGACGTGGAATTAATAAAATAGTAAGCACATTTAACAGTAAAGTGCACGGTAAACATTAAACAACAGACAAACTATTAAGTATGTAAGTCCGCGCAGATGCAATCTGGCTCTGAGGTGAAAGGATGACGGACATTTAACGACAGAAAAACTGAAATGTAGGGATATAGAATTTGAATAGCAGCAGAGGCTTCTGTGCAGTTCAGTGCAAAAAACAGTCATTATGTGAAACCATAGAACAGCAGCGTGATGAGAAAATGATGTGGATTTAAAGCCATTAAAGGAAAAAAAGGAACAAAAGTATCACTATTGTCAATAAGTATATGTATCGTGTAGAGGTTTGAGTCCAGTTCAGCGCAAAGCAGTCAGCGTGTGGTAAATAATACAATAGCAGCATGATGGATTTCACTGTAACCGTGGAAGTGGAAGGTGTAAAATAGTGCAATATATTGTACGAGTCCAGTGTTTTGGGGTGCGGCATCCTGAGGGGGACACAGAGGACGGAGTGGGAGAGTGGGGAGAGAGAGTTCTGCACCCTGAAAGCTGTTGGTGATTGTGGTGGAGCGGGCTGGAGGCTCCGGTACCTTCTCCTTGAGGGCAGGAGGCTGAGCTGACTGTGTGCGGGGTGGCTAAAGGCCCCGCTGTGCCTTCACCACCAGTGATGTAGTGTTGGTGGTCCAGGAGAGGTCCTCACTGATGTGCACCCCCAAGAATGAGGTGCTGCTCACTCTCTCTCCAGCAGCTCCGTTGATGGTCAGATCGGGGTGTTTGGTGTGGCCTCTCCGGAAGTCAACAACAATCTCCTCGGTCTTGCGGACGTTCAGCGGGAGGTTACCGTCTGCACCACGCGGTTGGAAGGTTGACCTCCTTCCTGTAGAGGGTTTCGTCCTCCTTGCTGATGAGACCCCCCAGAGTTGTGACATCCGCAAACTTCCCCATGCAGTTGTGGGGTTACGCTGTTGAATGCTGAGCTGAAGTCCAGAAACAGCATTCTCACAAAGGAGTCTTTGGTGTCCGAGAAAGCCGAGCAGATCGTGTCCTCTGTGGAGCGCTTGGCCCGGTATGCTAGCTGAAAGGGGTCGAGGGAGCAGGGGAGATGGATTTGATATGCGCCATTACTAGTCTTTCAAAGCACTTCAAAATCGGGGGTGGTCAGTTCGACGGGGCAATAGTCATTTTAGCTGGATGGAGAAAGTGTCTTTGGCACAGCTATGCTGATGGTGGATTTGAAGCATGATGGAATAGCCGCCTACCTCAAGGAAGTGTTAAGGACGTCCGTGAAGACGTCCTTAAGCTCCTCTGCGCAGTCCTTCAACACCCGACCAGGTCGTTGTCTGGGCCTATTGACGGTGGAGAGTGTCCTATTCACGCTGGTACCAGAAAGGCGTAGGGATTGGTCGTGGGGTGGCGGTGGGATCTTCTGTGGATGTGAATTGTTTTTTGCCTCAATCCGTCCGATGAAGCTGTTAAGGCTGTTTAGCAGAGAGGTGTTGTCGCAGAGCTAATGCACAGGTTTGTAGTCCGTTAAGGTCTGGATGCCACAGACTCCGTGCGTCTCCACTGTCCTTGGGTTATCTTGTTGGTGGAGTTGGGTTTGGCTTCCCCTATAAGCAGGCGTTAGCATAAAAGGGGTGTGGTCGGAGATTCCAAGGTGGGGGAGGGGGGAAGCCTCGTATGCTCCTTTGTGGGCAGTGTATGCCAAGTCCAAGTTGTTCTCCCCTCTTGTTGGGAAATCAACATGCTGGTGAAGTTTTGGGAGGAAAGCCTTTCAGGATGATGAGTCCATCTGGGTGTGCTGTCTGTTGCTCACTGATGGCCTGGTACGGTTCACGAAGAGCCAGATTCTTGTCACTGCTGTTGGAGGTGGGAGGGACGTTAACAGCAACTAGCCAAATTGCCGTGAGTTCCCTCGACAGATCGAAATGACGGCACCTAATGATCGTAAACTCTGCCAGAGGTGAACAATGTTTGCACAACATCACAGTTTCATGGATGTAAACACAGGGGCTTTGTCCGCTTAGTAGCATGTTAGCTGCCTCAGTTGTACAGCAGAGCTCACAATGTTGTCATTTAGCTAGTTTCCATGAAGACAATCACATAGCAGTTACTCACGTTCAGTTCGCTGTCCTCAGCATCCTGGCATGATCCATTTTATCGTCCACATTTGCCAGAAGGATTGATGGGAGTCCTAGCCATTAGCCTAGCTCGGATACATCTGCGCTTCCCCCTCTTCTGCTTCCTCGATTGTCTTGCTTTGTATGGATTCCATGGTGTCGTGAGGCTGGCTCCTGCAGATGTCTCGCAGCTCCTGTCAACTGTACTTTGTGTTTTGGTTCAAAAGACAAACGGGGCGAACACGAAAAACGAGGCCAAAACAGCGTACGGCCGGGAGGGCGAGGGGCTGCTGCGTCGACATGCAGCAGAAGTGGTATAATAATGAGTAAACGAATGAATGAATAAATGTTTCATTTCTTCTCTGGAAAAGTCATTGGAATGATAAAGAATTTGAATTTTAGAATCTGAATATGAAGACACGGATGCTGCCGTCGGGGCGTGTTCCTCTTAAATCAGCTGTTTGTACAAATATCTGCTCTCTGTCTCCGTTGTGGGCTGATTTGCTGGATTCGCCAGAGGAAACCAGCCGGGGTGTTTGTGCATCTCGTGCATCGACACTGTGCACGGCTGCGTGCGACGATGTGGGGAAAGTCACGTTTGACAAAAATAAATAAATACAATCTATTCACGGTACGGCAGAGAGAGCTCAGGTACAACCCCGAGAGAACTGAGGGACTATTAATGGAGGCGGGTCGAGAAAATACAGCTTCAAAAGCCTTTTTTGCTGCAAATGGTGACACAAAGAGCCAAAGGCCACAAAGGTGGAACACATCATTAAAAGCCGGTGTGGAAATGTTACACCGGAACGCTGTGACAGCTGGTTAAAGATTCAAAGTTGTTTGGGTTCACATTCAGACGCTTACAAACACCGCTTCTGCGCTAACTTTTTATTTTCTGGTCCCAGATGAACCTCTTCTCGTTCTGGGTCGCCACAGACGGTCCATCTTACTCGCTCCTCTGCATCCAGAAACCTCTTTCATGTCTCAGCGTCCTCGTACCAACCCCCCTCTGTCCACATCCAAACCATCTCAGCCTGACTTTATCTCCAGAACTTCTAGCATGTGCTGTCCCTCAGATGGACTCCTTCCTGATCCTCTCCGCCGTCCTCACTCCCAAAGAGGAACCTCCACATCTTCATGTCTGCCTCCTGTCTTCTCCTCAGCGTCTCCAAATCAGACACCACCCCAACCACCTTTCCTCTCGTTCTGGCTGGTACTCTTTCGTCATAAACCTTTGCTGGGAATGCAAAGCACTTTACTTTAGAAATTTAAGAAGGAAAGCAAAAATTTATTTGAATATCAAAACCAAAATATGCCATTTTGGAAAAAAAGATAGTTGAAAATTAAAAATTAAAACGTTGACACTTACGACAGCGGTTCCTTCATACCTGATGAACTGGTGATTCCAGGAGTCTGTTGAGTGGATTTGTTTACGCTGAATTTAATAGTTGAATCATTTGAAACACGCGTTGTGTTCCTGAAGGAGCTGTTTTGCGTGGCTCGGGATGTGTAATTGCTACAAATGACCCAGTTTACACAAACTCAACTTTTCCCAGTGAGCCATTAGTGGGGAATTAGTCTCGGGACGGGACCCGGGTTGAGTGACAACGGCGTGGGGGAGGGCGGGACGCCGCTCGGAGACAAAGTAGGATTATTTTCAAATGGACCTTCACAATCGAAATGAGAAAGTCACGGTGGGAGGTCAAAGCAATCAGGTGTGCGGTTGAATAATGAGCAGGAAGGAAAATGAGCGGATGGAGAATGAGCTCTGAGTCGTCTCCTGGTTCACACGTGGTCGGACCACCGGAATAACTTTTTGTTTTATTTGCGCCGTAAAGGCACAGCCCTTCATGGTGTTCACAAGACTACAATGTAAAACTAGCATTGATGGATTTATAAATATAAAGATTCGGTCGACCTATTTCAAGACTGAACACGGGTTTTAAATTCTGTTCTGTTATTGTAGGCGGCAAGGTGGTAAGGGGTCTTCACTTCCACTTCACAGCAAGATGGTCCCTTGTTGGATTTCCAGACGGGGCCTTCCTGTGTAGAGTCTCCTGGTTCTCCTCGGGTTCTCCGGGTTCCTCCCACGGTCCACAAACGTACAGGAGCTTCAATGGATCAATGGAATGCATCCCTGGAATCCGTGAACAAAAGAATGAAGGAATCTCATTTGCGTCCTGCTCTTAGCGGATTCTCTCAAATACAACATTTTGGTGGAAAGCGCTCTCTATGTGAATATCGTACTATTATTATTATTATTATTATTATTATCATTATTCATTCGTTAATCATCGTTACCTCCAGTTGTGTGCTCGTGGTCGCGGGGATGCTGGAGCCTATCCCAGCTTTCCTTGGCCAAGAGGCGGGATTCACTTTGGGCCGGCCGCCAGTCCATCACATATAGAAACAGCCGACTATCCGTCATTTCCGTCCGCACAAGCCAGATTGATGAGGGGCTCGCTCCGCCTGCCGCCCAAACGTTGGATGGGATCGGCTTCGTGTTGCCAACATACTGTGCTGTGAGAGCAGTTGGAGACTATTTATCATTTAGTTATCAAGATGGAAATTACACATTGATCAGATGATTTTTAACACGTAAATGTTTTCTTCACAAGGTAGTCAGAGGTCCCTGGTTGGATTCCCATGGAGGCTTTTCTGTGTGGAGCCTCCATGTTCTCCCTATGTCTGAGCAGGGTTCCTCTGGGCTCTCCAAACACCTGCAGGAGGGTCATTGGAGACCCTAAATTGGCCAGATGTATAAATTATTATGTCCATATGTGGCCCTTTGAGCGACCGGCTGCCGGAGTTCCAGAGTGAACCCCGAGTCTCGCCAATCCCAGCCCGTCCCACAGTCCTGACAGCTGGATCAGTGGTGTGGACAGTGAATGAAATCCTCAGAGGTCAAAATGGTGAAAGCCTCTCATGTGGTTGTTTGTTAAAAACCTTTTGAGTTTAAAATATCACTCATGGATTAACTGAACGCAAATGAGTAGCAGAGGAAGCGCGGTGGAACAAGCATCTGAAGACACATTACTTTTTAAACAAACACTCAACGGCACGAGGCAGAATTAGGTTTATTTTTCTATCAAGGGTAGAAATCATAAGTGCACTTTGAATCTTTTCTAGGAGGCGGCTCATGCACCCTGTTATTTTTATTTATTCATTCATTTTCTACAACGCTTATCCTGGACTCAGAGGTGGAGGAGGGGCTTGGGCCTGTCGCAGCCATCATTGGCAGAAAGGCGGGTTCACCCTGGACCGCTGAAGCACAGGGACACCACCTTTCACCCTCTCATTCACACATCTGGACAATGTAGGATCTCCAGTGAACCACCTGCATGAGGACCCGGAGGAACCCCAAGCAGATACAGGGAGAACATGGAGAGTCCACACAGAAAGGCCTCCTGTGGGAATCCAACCAGCGACCTTCTGGCTGTGAGCTGGATGTGCAAACCACTGCACCAGCTATGACTTATTATGTTGTCTATATGATTATATGTCTTCTTCTTCTTCTCCTTTGGACTTTTCCCTTCCGGGTCTCCACAGCTAGTCCACCTTCTCCATCTAAGCCTGTTCTCTGGATTCTCCTCTCTTCATATCTTCTCTCACTACCTCCATACATCTTAACTCTGGTCTTCATCTGGTCCTCCAATTCCAGCATCCGTCTACCAATATATTCTCTCTCCCTCCTCTGTCCATGACCCAACCATCCCTGACCTCCCCTCCAAAACATCTACCATGTGCCATCCCTCTGATGGACTCATTTCTGATCCTCTCCATCCTGGTCACTCCCAAAGAGAACCTCCACATCTTCATCTCTGCCACCTCCAGCTCTGCCTCTTGTCTTTTCTCCAAACCATCCATCATCTCTGATCTCACCACTGTCTCCTCCACCTTTCCTTTCCTTCTGGCTGATGTTCTTCTATCACATGATTATATGTAGCGGTTGGAAATTTGTGACACTGTTCATCATTAAAACAAGAAAAAAGGGATCAGTTGATCATCTCCACGGGCCAAACAGGGACTTTGGAATTGGTGTCCATCTGGCGTGGCGGTATTGCGCTATGGTGGTTTCTGCGCCCTTAAAGCTTGATTGAAAAAGTCGATGTGGTAAAACAGTGGACGTTTTCTTCTTGAATAGAACCTAATAAAAAAAAAGGCCCCTGAGTGCAGTTGGACTGGTTTATGCTAATTCACACATTTGCAGCGGCTCGGATTAGAAATGCAAAGTTCCTTTCTTTTGGTTTACTTAAATGTTAAAGTCACGGGCTCTTTCCGCCACATTCACTCGACACCCGGTGGCACCTTTTTAAAGCTGGTAAATATTTCACCATTAGACATAGGGAGTCATAAAGTTAATCAATAACACATCAGTCTGAATTTGAGCTGCTTGATGTAGCAGAAATTCATCAAAGTCAGCAAACAGAAGAGGGCACGGGCTGTTTTTCAAAAAAAAAAATTGCCAAGGATCTGCGCAATGAGCCGTATTCGCAAGTGATTGATTCGCTCGTTTTTCAGCCAACTGTACGCTTTGTAAAAGGACCCGGTGTTTGTCCTCAAACCTATCTCCGTTTCCTTTTAAAACACAATGATGTATCATTTCTTTAATGGCCAATTGAAAAGCGGCGGATTTCATCTCGCCCGTCACCAAGTTCACTTTCACAATGACGCCGTGAAACGCCGCCTTTCTTTTTCCGCGGGATTTCAAGGGGACTCGTTTGATGGGTCCCCTGTGACCCGAGCTCCTCCGTTTTACAGACTGCACCAGTCATTAGCCGCTCGCGGCAGCTGAGACTTTTAGCCAAGTTAACACAAAGTTTTACCTTAGAACGGCTCGTATATAGTTATATATAGACGCACACACCGCGGTCTTAGGGTTTTAATTTGTTTAGGAACCTAACCGGTTTGATTCCCAGTCTGTGCAAAGTTTAATCAAGTAAATCCTCTTAATTCTTTGGTAAAGCTCAGATGCTCCCCCAGGATTGATCGGAGTGAGTCAGCGTCTGTATGTTTTCCCCTTTTTTATTGGCTGCAGCACCTGCAGTTCCAGGAGGCCGGCGGTGGAGCCCCGGGCCGACGGGGACGGGACCCTAAGAAAAACACGTAGGCTGGCATTTTGGGAGTAACCTGGATGAAGCACAACGATCAAGCTCAACATTTGAAAATCTCATATTGCACTTTCGAAAGCGTCGAATAGGAACGTTGCAATGCCGTCTTGGCTCGGGATGATCCTAAATGTCAATGAAGATTCCCAGTCCCCCAGGTCATGGTTAATCCTTGTCAAACATTGCCGTGGCAACGTCCGAGAGGCTACTTCCATTCTATTAGACCTTTGAGAGGGCTCAGTAAATACCTGCTGGGGTTGGAGTTGTTTTTTTGTTGCAGAAACGAGGTCGTGTTCGCATGGGTGTCGTCACGGGAACCAAAAGGAATGAATTCCAGGCTCCGATCGGAGTTAGAATCTGAATAGGCAGCTGTACGGCTAATGTTTAAAACAAAAGAATCCCCTTAGATCACCTCGACAGAGCCAGGACGAATAAAGGCACATTCTATCTTCACGTAAGCTATACAAATGCCGAGTCAAATCCTAACTCAACGCCCAACCCCAGCAGGTACGTACCCAAACCTTCCCGTGGTCTGGAAAAGCTGAAGAAGACATCTCTCCGACGAGAGCAATTAAGAGTGATTTGAGAAAGAGTCCAGTTGCCAGAACAATAATTGACAATCATACATGTGACTGTGTCAGAAAACCTATTGAGTTTCAGTGAATCTCTTTTAAAAACTTCATTTATCTGTAAGATGCCACAGAAGCGGGTCCACCAGCAGAAGCCGCTAATGACGAGTGGTGTTGCGGGGTTAAACGCCCACAATACTATCGACCCCTTCTCTTTCGGCTCTATTTCACTTGAGAAACGACGGCGGCCGGAGGAGCATTTGCTTTGCTTCAGCAGCCATCATGCATCTTAAATGTGAAGGTATTGGAGAAAAAAAAAAGCTGTAAAAAATGGAAGTACGATGTTAAGTGTTGCATCATACTGGGTCTGGTTTAACGGGGTGAGATCTTTTCCTCGGCCCTCTTGCAGCACGATGACAGCACCCTCCTTTTAAAGACCTGTTGATGCTCAACCGTCCGTCCTACGCGTTCACCTCCTGTGTGAATCTGTAGGTTCTCGGGGAGCTAACAGAGCAGTACCACCGGACATGTTGTGCGGTATGCGGGGAAGCAGAAGCAGGGAAGAAAAAGACAACATGGTGTCAGTATAACCGGAGAGAAGAATTCTCCATCCACGTGGCGCCATGGATTTAATAGACCAGCGCTATCGACTTCGCTGCTTCCTGCACATCGATGCCAACTCTTTGACCGGCGCCATGTTTGTTACGATCAAATTTGAACTCCACGCCGCCGTCCAGTGAACTCATGGAAGTATGTGGGCAGTGAGGTTAGAAAATGTATGAGGGTTACGGGAGCGTAAATGAGCCTTGACAGCGCTAACGGAAAGAAGTGGACCACTGATGGTTCTTCTCACCGTGGGCATCAGGCAGAAGAAACGCTGGAAAGTCTCACATCAGAGGGGAACAAGGAACCCAGCCGGCGATGATGAAGAAGATGGCAACAGCGGGATGACACTGACAGATGATGCTCGCAGACATGGCTGTGACAACCTGGCAGCCCAGAGAGTCGGAGGCTGGCGTCTTTCTCCCGGTCCTGATCGCAGGGATCGCGTTCAGATATGTGCAATCAAATGATGGAGAGCAGGTGTTTGGAGTGAGCGAGGAGCAGCAGGTTCTGGTCTGAAATCTGTAGATTGACGGTATGGATGCAACCAGGAAACTTCAGCCTAAGGACGTCTATGAGAGGTGAGAACTTTGTGCTCATGGGCTGCAAGAACACAAGAGCAAAGTTCTCACTGGCCCTGAACTCCTGGGAAGTCCCTGTAGACCCCGCCCACCAACACATGCTAAGCATTGTGAGAATCTGGCAGGAGCAGCAATGCGGATCCACTTCCTCCTGCCGCTCTTCCTCGTCTTCATCTCTACATGCCGTTTGAAATCTGCCAAGTTGTCGTGAAGGTGTCACCATCCTTCTGGACGGACATTCTCCTCGGTGCAGAGACCATCGGGGCTCCTCTTCCCAAGAATAACCGGCCATCTGCGCGTCTTCGCGCTCCTTACGAGATGCGTCACGTAGAACTTCATGCTTCATCTTTTCGTTCCCCCACACTATTCATCCCTGAACAACCTCAAACCACAATTTCGGTCTATTCCTCATCAGCTGCGCCCACTTCACATTTCCCCGCGGGGAAAACACAAGTTCTTCTCCGATGACAGAACAAAGTTCTCCCCTTCTGTGAGGAGGTGCAGGCCTTCAAATATGATTCTGAATATTACAAAACATGTCACTACTCATATGAAATTTGAGCTCAACAGCTAAGCACATGAAATATTTGTGCGTTTCTTACGTTCATTCATTCGTGATCTGTACTGCTAATCGGCGCTCAGGGTTGAATGGGATCCTCTCTCAGCTGGTTAATCACGGGGCCTCATAGAGAGACATTCAACTATTCACAGCCTCATTCACTCATCTGGGCACGTCCGGGTCTCGGGTGAACCTCCCGCTTGTTCTCTCCGGTGTTCGTGCTTTAACCCATTGGACCGTGGATTGGTGGGTGATCCTGTTTTAGATACTAGTATTACTTTTCCAGCAGGTGTAACCATAGAAAAGCTACAAAAGTTTTTAAAAAAAAAACACCAGATAAGAGGAGCAAAGAAAGAAAAAAGGCACCAAAAGCAGCGCCAGAGGCAGAACGGCTGGGAGACAGGCCGACCAGTCAGGAAACATCCTCAAAGATTGATGATCGGCGCATGGAAGCACAGAGCACATTTACATCCACGCTCGGATTTTGAACGAAAGAACACTGAAAATCGGGTCCGTACAAACCAGATAAGCACCATGAAGATTCAAAAGGACTTCCACCAAATTTAACATTCTCTCAATAATCCGTCGGCGGTGCGGTTCTTGAAGCAATCTTTGGCAACAGATTTCATCAGTGTACATTGGTGAGCGCTGACAAACAGCACGTTCCCATTCATCATGCAGAACTTTGTGAAAGACCTGTTGTGCAACTCCGATTTATCTTCTATCGCTTGGACCCGTGATCTTTCCAGCACGGTGCAAACGATAGCCAGCTTATGGCGATCGCGGATGAAAAGAACGACTCGCGGAAATGAGAACTCGCTGGCACGGATGAAGTTGACGCACCGGCTCGACTGGGGTTGGACGAGGCAGCGAGTGCGGGGGAACTTCACACACGCGTGGTTATTTTCTGCTCAGAAGAAGTAATGAGCAGTGGAGTATTACACATGTAACGATACCCATTAACTCTGTTTTTGTCATCGTGAAGTGAGAATTATACTTTTCTTGATTACCGGTGTGATGAGGAGGCTTTCTGTGTTATTCATAATTTTCTGGATCTTTTGTAATTCTAAAATAAGAAAATAAAAAAAAGTGCTCCTCCTCCTTTAGCTTCCCACGTCTCAATCAACTTCTCAGTCCCTGAAAGTTCTGACGGCCTTCCCACGCCTTGGTCTTTCTAATGCGCCGCAGATGAAATGACCCCCTAATTTTTTCCGCTGCGTGACGGGATGTTGTTCCACCTCGGCCGCTCGGGATAATTAGCAGCCTTTTATCCGCGTCAAAGTCTGCCAGTGCACAGCCATATATTAGGAAAATGTAGAAAAAAGCTTTTATTTTTCAGAAAACAGCAATTACAGATCAATACCCAAATCACTGTTCATTGGGAGACGACTGCCTGCGACTTTGTGAGTCAAGAACAGAGGAACTCACAGCGCCGTGATTATTCTTAAAAATTTGAATATCGGCTGAATCTGGAGAAATTTTCCTAGCTTGCGCTGACGGTTTCACGCCGGACGCAAAGGGTAAATGCGAGAATGAAAGGGACGACCCAGCAGGGCATTTCCTCAGTACGACTGACATCCGGCGCAGCCTTTCCGCGCTCTCTTGATGAAAACGCAGTTGCAGCTCTTGTAGAAACCTTAAAAGGGGTAATCAGTGAACTGCTCCTGATTGTGGTAAAAAGTGGCAATTCTTAAAAACGAAAATTTCAGAAAATAAAACCCTGAATTAAAGTTAAAAAGAACACCAACGGCATTGTTATCAGACCTGAACATTTGCGTCGCACTGGAACCGACTTCTATAGCCACTTGAATGTGCGTCCGGTCACCTGAGAAGTATTTCAAGGATCGATCAGCGTTGAGGTTTAAATGACATCATCGCTCTGGTTTCTCCCCCGCTGGAGTTCCATGACTGTCCTTCTGCAGGCGTCACTCAGAGCTCCATCCATGTCCGGCCTCAGCCAACAATAAACGATGTAAACGCGCCCCGATTTGATGCGATGCTATGCTAGCTGAACAAGAGCCTCCAGGCTTACCTGCACAAGTTGATGGTTCTTCTCAGTCAGGTGATGGCCACCAAATGTTTGCCGGACTCGCTTGAAGACCTCTGCTGCATTATTCACTGTTTGGAAGGAAATACCGAGACGGGACGGCTGGTGAGGGACTTCTTACGAGCAGAGGTGGATTCCAGAGTGGACCTTCAAGTCCATGGTTGCTCAGGTGTTGGTGGATCTGCAGAGGGCCGGCATCTGAGGAGCCAATCATCACAACACTCAAAAGCTGTGAGGGTCTGACAGGAGAAGAAAAGAAAAATACATTCAGTATCTTCAGTGAAATCCCTTCCAAAGACTGAAAAGCTTTTTCTGAATAAAAAAAAAAGAGAGATGTATTTATTTAAGATTAATCACAAGCATCAGCTGTAAATCAGTGGAAGTCCGACCACTGTTTTTCTTTATTATTTGTTTAAAATTAATTTTATCTTTTAATCACTCTGTAACAGAAAAATAGATATTCAGAAAAAGGAAAAAAATGCCTCTGTTATCTGACTGTGGTTCACATTTTTTTCATTTTCTTTAAGATTTCACATCAATTTCTCTTCTTCTCCTCTGGGCTGCTCAACCACCTGCCTCCAGCTAACCCTCTCCTCTCACATCTTCTAACTTCCTGTCCTCCTGCATCCACAAAGCTCCTCTCTGGTCAGTTCCTCTGGACCTCCAGCCTGGCAGCTCCAACCTCAGTATCCTTCTATCCAGATCTTCTCCATCCTTCCTCTGTCCATGTCCAAACCATCTCGTTGTAACTTTATCTCCAGAACATCTAATTTGCGCTCTCCCTCCGATGGACTCCTTTTCTGTCACATGTTTGTAGCCATTTAGATTAAAAACACTCAAACCCAAACCACTGAAGAAGAAGAAGAAGAAGAAAAGATAGACAACATGGACACCATGGAGGTGAAGTTGGCTTATGATTTCCAGCAATCACCAAGCACCGAGATCACGAGTTCCTGTGGAAGCCTACAAAGACCCTGCCTCAGAGAAGGAACCAAAATGGTTCCAGGAGCTGAGGTTCATGCTCCCTGGTTGCTCTGCTTGTCTGAATGCGCCAAGGAAGGGCCTTCTTGAAAAGGTTGTTGGAGCTGCAAGTAGTTCCTAGCGCGGTTTGATGTGAGGGCTTGCATGTGTGTGCGCGTGTCACAAACAGCGGACTGGAGTGTTTTATTTGACAGTTTGCTACAAGCGACGATAGTATTGAAGCTGCAAAATGGAATTTTTAAAAAGGAATACCTGCAGTTGAAGCTGAGGGACACCGCCAACGTGTCTTCTGCTTTGCAGAGAAGACTTACACGCATGGAATGGACAGCTGTGATTGGTCCGTCCTGTCTCTTAAAGCTAACACACGCATCTCTTAAAGCTGGCAAAAAAGCGCTGTGGGAGCTTGTATTCAGGTTAAGGACACCGGATTAAAAATATCCACACGTTATCACGGTGTCTCTACCACGCCTACCAAGCGTATGTCTGCATCCCAGCTGTTCGGACGCTGGACTTTGAGTTATTTGGCTTCCGTTTCTGGAAATCAAGAAGACCATTGATCATCCTGGAGAAAATGAGTGGTCTTTACGGTGACGTTCAGGCCAATATTTAAAATAAGCAGTATTAAAGAAAATTATCGACCGACCAATTCCGTGATTGATTAACACAACAAATGCTAAAGTTGAGCATTAATCAAGGAGATAAAAGTCACAAGTAAATTGAATAAAATAGGCTGGATACAACTGGAGTACTAAAAGTTGTTCATTCATTCATTTATCTTCCATGCCGCTTGCAAGCTCGCATCGGGCGAGAGGTGGGGTTCACCGTGGACCAATCACAGGGCTCCATGTAGAGACATGCAACCATTCAGCCTCGAATTCACACTAACAATTACAGTGATAATCATAATAATAATGATATGATAATAAAAATAATGATAATAATAATAATAATAATAATAATAATAATAATAATAACAATAATAATAATAATAATAATAATAATAATATCATATTATTATTATTATTACTATTATTGTTATTATTATTATTATTATTATTATTATTATCATACACTTTGACAAGTATAAGGATTTATTTGCAAAAAAAACCTACATTATGTCGTGTTATAGGACTACCACAAACACGATTGTTCATGTTTAACCCCTTAGCTGGCTGTTAGCAAATGCTGGGTGAAGTTTTATTCATGTATAAGCATTCACACAATACGATTGGTTGTTTTGTCTCAATAACTGAATGGTATTTTGATTTACCCTGCATCTATCCCTGTGTGTGTGTGTTTTCATAAAAATGAAGCCCTGGTGTAAGACAAAGAAGCTCCCATTCACCTGCCGCACTACCTGCTCAACCGGGCCCGAAAAGACGGCGTCAGCAACAAGCTGCCGGAGGAAGATAATGCAATAAAGACTCGCAGACAAAGACGAGCCACGGGGAGATGGATTAAACCGGATGGCTTTTAATTGGTGCCCAAGTAGGCGATTGTCCGCTAAGAGATTAACAACACTTATTAAGGAGATAATGTATCAGGGTCGTCAGCTTATTTCAGATGACCAGTGCTTGCCTGTGACCAAAATCAGGGGACGGCGGATATCTGAAGACCAACATTTCGTACAGCCGCGAGAGGAGCTAAATTGAATCGGTCGTTTTTTTATCGGGAGGCTTTTTGGGTGAGTCACCGTCAGAGAGGATCAGAAGGCTGAATTTACCCGTGTGAGGGATTCTGGAGGTAAAGCAGGCCTCCGAAAAACACACAAAAAGAAGAATACGAGGCGATAAAGTATAAATAACTCAGTGTTAAAGAAGAAATAGAATTGCTAACTAGAAGCAGAAACTGGAAACCACCCGCATCCCTCCACCAGCATCTCCTCCAGACGCGTGGAATCCTGTATGAACTCGACACATAACAAAGTACGGGAAGAAGAAACGCGCCTTTCCTTTTTAGCGACCAGAGATACGACATCACTCGTGTTTGCCTGGCGGCCGGAGGTCAGACGTCGGATATCGGACAGGGTTCTGCGTTCAACAAATGTTCATGGACCAAATCCGCGGCTGTTTGAGTGAAGACAGAAAATCTTCTTTGAAAAGTTCAGATGTGATCAGGCTTCGGGAGATGTTTTTAATTCTTCAGAAAGCGTCTGGGGTGGCAGAGAGAAGACAGAGTTATGTTGAAGATGCAAAACTCACTGCCAGTATCATGGAGTTGGATCAGCGTACAGACTGAAGTCAGCAGCTCTGCCTCTGGAAGGGGCACCTTCACCTACCTACCAAGAAAAGCAGGCTTCGGTACTTTTCTTGCTCCGCACTCCTGCAGTTCCAGGAACCTTTTCAGGAACGAGACCGTTCTTGTCATAGATTCAGGCAGCAGCGGAACAAAGGGACCATGGACCTCAGCTCCCAGAACCATTTTATCTGCTACTCTACTTTTTACGGTTCCATAGGAACACCTGATCTTGGTGCTTGGTGATCGGTGGAACTCATAAGCAGAGGCCATTACCAGATGCTTCCTGCAGACGGTGGAGCCCAATTTTTAAAAATGATCCTGCTTCCTGGTCAGATGTTTGTTGGTCAGCTCTTCTGGCCTGCAACACTTCAGAGGGGTTTCCCAGGGCTTGCAGAGGAACATTTTGGCCTGAAAAGGTCTAGAGTTATCTAACTGCTAACGGGGTTCTTCACACGGCAAAGGGAGAAGGAATGAGATACAAACACTTCAACCATCTGATAGTCCAGGGTTATCATTCTATGAACGTGGATGTGTGGCAGCTTCCGCCTCCATGCTGTCCACATCATTCTCCTCTTCTTCTTCTTCTTCTTCTGTGGCTTGTTTTGGAGCGTGGAGCTTAAGGTCCCTTCCATGGTCGCTCCCTGCCCGTGGGAATACAAAACTCCAGGGTTCCTTGGAGGAGGCGACTTCCTGGAACCAAATACAAACTGGATAATTCTTAGAACTTTTCTGTCAGAAAAGCAACTATTGTTTGTCCTTTCTTTGCTGGTTTTGCATCCATCCATCCATCCATCCATCCATCCATCCATCCATCCATCCATCCATCCATCCATCCATCCATCCATCCATCCATCCATCCATCCATCCGTTTTCTGTCGCTTCACAACAGAAAGAGCTCCGGACTGCCCTCTCCTCTGCCACATGGTGCAGCTCTTTATCAGGGACCTTCTGAACTATACTTTATCTGGACCTGTGGTTAAGAACTGTTATTATTTCCTTTCATACACATTTTTTATGTCTCGCTGTGCTAACTGTACCATTTTTGAACATTAATTCTTTTTTGGGGGGACTGATTTGTGGGCAATTGTTGTATTGCATGCCATGCATTCCCCGTCCTTGCCTTCTTGAATGCACCACCAAGCTGACATGATGGAGGGTTTACCCTGTTCCCCCGCTCACACAGGCACCCACAGAGCCGCCGTGCAAGGTGCCGACCAGGGGCTTCCGCGTGAAGGCAGGGAGGAGCCGGGAATCCAACCACCAACCTCCCATCAGGAGGGGATCATAAAGTTTCCCCGCCATCCGACTCAGCCAAACAAAATGGTGATTTTAAAGCGAGAAAACATGGAGTGTGTCATTATTTAGGCTGTTCTTTCCTTGACGTCTTCCTGTCACCGATTGTTGTGTTTTTGGTTGGTTTTTTTTAGGACTCGAGCAAATAATTGGAAGGAGCGGGTCCCTGAGTGCTGACACGCAATGATGGCAAACATCAGTGATTTGGACAAGAGGCCCCCCCGCCCCCCTCCGCCCCTCCTTGTGTGAGCGCAGTGACATGTTTGGCCAAATGATCTGACAGCAGAGGAAACATCTCGCCGTTCCAGCCTTTCATTAGGGCACCTGTCAGATGAAGCCTCGCTACCTGTTATGTATGTCGATGGCTGGCGCCTAATGTTTGGGGTTCTATGTCACCTTTGAAAAATTAAAGCGTTTCTTCGCCGTCTGCTCGCTCACCATCATTTAATTAGCGGCACGGCGGCGCTCTAACCCAATTACTCTCCCGTGCCTTCATGCAAACCGGTCATCAGCGGCGGCGTAATGTTGTGCACAGCGTACGGGCGAAATGCATATCTGCACGACGGACGTGCACATTCCTCATTGGAATTGGATGGAGGGCATTTACTAATTGCAACGGGGGAAATGACTACGGAGAGCGTTTCCCCCGCGAGGGAGCGTCCTCACCCTCCCCGCTCAGTTCGGCCAGATCTGAACTATTTTCCCTGTCGCCGGACCACCGCCGCGCCACCGGCCGCGGAGGGCTTCCGCCGGGGTTTGTCTGCAGGTCGGGCGTGATTGAAAACGCGCTCGGACTCTCCCCTGTCGGGTGACCTTCGCGGGGGCCGAACTAAATGGTCGGCCCCAGTAACTTTACTTTTGCGGCGTATTTGAAAAATGGCCAGAATAAAAACAGGAAGCTTTTTCTCTCATCGCCGTCTCGCTCCGATGACGGATCCGGGCGTTCGTCGGTGTGAATGCCGTGGCGTTTAAAAAAAAAAGAAATGTGACAAGAGCTGTGTGGATAATTTGCAGCGGTCAAGGTGCACTGCTGTTGCTACACTGAATTTGCATAGATATTTTCCGCACTTTTGGTTTTTCACAGGGGTGGAAAAAGCCTTCAAGTAGTTTGCTCCTGCCAGCCGCCGAGCTGCCAGTTCACTCATAAATAACAGGAGGTTTTTCCTTTTTTTTTTTCAATGTATAAAGAAACCAACAACAGGAAAATGTGTGTGTGTGGGGGTGAAGCTTGTATAAAACCTAAAATAATAACCAGTTTTGGTGACTTGAATAATATTTTTCTACGATTCTGCCGCTGCTATCTTTCCACTTTTTGTTTTTGTATGTTTTCTTTCTTAAAAACATGAAAAAAACAGCGCTGTGGTCCAGTGCTTCGCGCTTCCGCCTTAGAGCGAGGACGCTCCTGGTTGGATTCCCAGGATGCCTTCCTGGTTGGAGCCTCCGTGTTCTTCACGTGTCTGCGTGGGGCTCCTCCGGGTTCCTCCCGCAGTCCAAGAACATGCAGGAGGTTCACAATGTGTGAATGAGAGAGTGAACGGTTGTAATGAAGGTGTGAATTTGTTCTTCTGAGAGCCTAAATTGCCCAGCTGTGTGAAACAGAGGGGCTGGCGCGGTGCAGGGGGTCAGAGCGGTCGTCCTTGGAAGCGAACCTACCTGATTCGATTCCAGGGTTCCTCCTTGCCCATCGAAATGTTGTTGAGCAAGACAACCGAACCCCTCTCTGCTCCTCAGCCGCCTTCTGCTCACGATGGGTTCAATGCAGTGGATAAAGTTGTGTTCTGTGTAGAACTATATGTGACCATGAAGGCATTTTTTCTTTTGCCTCCAAATGAGTCGTGGAAGAGAGGGCGAAAGGTCGTACGTCTGGATATCACGCCTGAGTGGTTCTCTTTATTTCTCTACATGATGTATGCATGAGAGAGTGAATAGTTGCACATCCATATGACGACTGACTGACAGGCTGAAAGGTCGTATGTCTGTAAATGACATGCAAATGAGAGGGTGAATGGTTGTATGTCTCCATACGTGTCTCCGTGATGGACCTGTGAAGGCCGAACCCCACCTCTCGTGCAACGACAGCTGGGATGAGCTCCATCATCTCTATGACCCTGTGGCGGAGATCATGAATGAATGAATGAATGAATGAATGAATGAATGAATGAATGAATGAATGAATGAACAAACAGCCCCGCGTCTGCAGTGGATTTTCAAGATCATTTCCTGCCTTAATCCCGCGCGGCTCAGATGGGATGACGTGCGGCCATCGGACAGGTGCGCGTCTTTGTAAGCCGGCTGGTTCACAGATTCGGGACGCGGCGAGGAAGGACGTGAGATCGGGTTTCGCCATCGCATGAGCGGATGAATGAAAACACCTCCGGGTGGTGTTTAAAATAGGGATTTGCGATGAGGCGCCGCCTCTTCGGGGAATCCTCTAAGAGAAGAGCAGGTGCCGGCGCCGCTCTGTTTCTCCAATAACCCAAACTGATTCCGTGAAAGGCTAATAGATGGCATCCCATTTGCATATAAATTATCGGGAAGGTCTCTGGTGATCTATGACTCACTATTTGATTTAGTTGCGACGGAGCAGCGGGGAGGAGCCGGAGATACAGGAGGGGGGGTCTGAGCGGAAAGATCATCCTGACAGGGAGGCAGGACGCCTCCAGGGGCGGATTTATTTCATTATAGTCATGCACCTTTTACCGATTCAGTTCTTAAAGGTTGTGAGAGGAAGAGGAATTCATATTGTTTTGGAGATGCGTTTTCTCTTTCAATTAAATAGGAAAGACAAACAATACTCAATATATAATATTAGATGAGAAAGAACATGGCGCACTAATTGCAGTACAATGTGTTAGATTTTCTTCCTTTCATTGTTAATATTATTGTGATACTACTACTAATAATTATAATTGTCCCTCATTTCAAAATGAATGTTTGATCATTTTTACCATCTTTTTTTTAATTTTTATCTTTTCTCAGTGGTCAGTGCTTCTGCCTCACAGCATAAAGGTCCATGGTTCAATTCCTTTTAGATGTGGGGTGTCTGTGTTTTCCCTGTATCTGCAAGGGTTTCCTCAGGGATCTCCAAGTTCCTCCTGCAGTCCTCTAAGACCCTGAGTGCATGATAAGTGGTACAGCTAATGAACAATTTAATTTTATTTTATTTTATTTTATTTTATTTTATTTTATTTTATTTTATTTTATTTTATTTTATTTTATTTTATTTTATTTTATTTTATTTTTCTTACTTTATTTTATTAAGTTCCTTGAAATTAGCTGCTTATTTAAACAACAACAAAAAACAGCCAGTTCTGGCAGTCCCAGCCTTGTAATCTGCGTTTGGATCCCTTCCGGTCCAGATGGGAAAGTAGCACACCAATAATGGTGTGGTAGAGTTTTTAGCCGGCGTTGGCTCGGCCCGTGACAGACATGCGGTGTTTGATGGAGCAAACATGATCTGAGTGGTAGCAAGCCTGGGGTTGCGGAAAGGGGAGGAAGAGGCGAGCTCCAAGCGGCTGAGGGGAACCGGGAAGTGCTCGCTGCGAGGAGGGACCTCCAAGCAGCGGGCCTGTTGGAGACCTCTCTATTTAAAGTCTCCGTATTATGAACAATGTATATGGAGATGAATATTTGATAGCGGGAGGCTCCTTCACGCCGCACCCTACATTTTTCATACACGAGCCTGATCAAAACGGGATTCAAAGCGCATTTCATTGTTGACAGCGTTTCTCAACTCATCCTGGTTTGAGATTATTTTGCTTCTTTTTTTTTGTGTGTCTGTGTGATAAAGGTGAAATTATCATTCAGGCCCTGTTGTCCTCATAGCTCATCGAGTGGCGGCGTAATAGGAGCTATAATGGAGGTAATCCTGTGAAAATGATGAGGAGAGGCTGCGTGACTGCCTCTCTGCGCGAGCTTCCGCCTGACTGCTGTAATCAGCCGCCAGACGCCGGCCTGTCGACGGCGAATCCAGAGGCGGAAGGAGAAGATATTGAAAACCCGGACACAAAATTCTGCTTTGCATTAAAGCCCCCGTCTGTAATTGTAGGATTCCTTGTTTCTAGTTAAAACACGGATTTGTTTCTTGTCCTTTCCATTCATACGGGCAAGATTGGATCACAGTTCAACGCACAGAGGCAGAAATTCATTCTTGTTTGTAGATCAGGCTTACAAATCTGAGCAAGTGTTATTGCAGAAGTGAAGGGCAGAGGAAGACATTCATCCGTTCATGATCTTCTACTCTTCTCCCTGTTGGTGTCACTCCATTGCTTCCTGTTTATCTTCGTCATTGTTGTTGTCACTCTGTTTCTATTCTTGCCATTGTTGTTGTTTTTGGTTGTCTATTCTCACCCTTGTTGTTTTTTATTCAGTCTTTTATCTTATTTTATTTTCCATTCCATTGTCTATTCCGTCCCTTCTGTTGTTCATTTTGGTGCCTATTTTTTTTTAATAGATATCTTTTGACTTGTCTTTTAATTTGTCTCTCTTATTTTTATTTGCACGCATATTTATTGATATTGTCCTTGTTGCGCTGCTGTGACAAAAGAATTTCCCCTCTGGGGATCAATAAGGTATTACCTATCTTAAACCTGCCTTCAGGGTCACATGGGTGCTGGAGCCAATCCCAGAGAACCATAAAGAGACATGCAAACATTCACCCTCGCATTCACAAGTCATATGGAAGCAGACACAAGCAACCTTTTCCTCTCATTCACACATCATGCAGTCACATGAACTGTCCACCCTCTCATTCAGACGTCACACAGAGAAACATCCATCCATCCATCCATTCATGTGGTCTCAGCTCTGGACAATGTAGGGTCTTCAATGAGCGCCTGACATCAAACCCCCGACAACCGGTAACCTGTGATGGAAACCAAGGCGACCGGTCCTTCAAAGCGAGCAGGGATTTATAGGGAGATGATTTAGTCTCAGCAGTCAAGAAGACACTATTGCATGCAACGTCCTCGTCTCTGTGACGCTCACAGAGCGCGATGCGAATGAGCTGGTAGACATAAACACTGATTTATTCTCGGTCTTCTTTTTCTTCTCCCTGTCCCCTTCAAGGATCTCCACAGCCAATCTCCTGCCTCCAATTAACCCTCCTCTTCTCTATCTTCCTGTCCTCTTTCCCTGCATCCATAAACATCCCCTCTGGTCTTCCTCTAGACCTCCTCCAACCTCAGCATCCTTTTTCAAACCAGCTCAGTGTTACTTTACCTCCAGAACATCTATCACGTGCTGTCCCTTTGATGGACTCAGTCCTGGTCCTCCTGGCTCCCAAGAAGCCTCAGATGTTCTCAGTGTGATGGAGGGGTTCAGCCTGGACCCGTGAAACCGCAGGGCCACCGTTGAGGCCTACAACCGTTCACCCTCTCATTCACATGTCGGGGCGTCTTTGGGTCTCCCATGCAGGTGTTTGGACTGTGGGAAGAACCCGGAGAACCCCAAGGAACCCCAAGAAAGACACGGGGAGAACATGGAGACTCCATACGGTAAGCCTGCTGGAGGGAATCCAACCAGGGAGCTTCTCGCTGTGACGCCGAAGCGCTAACAAGCACAACACCTAGCACTTTGACACGGGGGAGAACATGGAGACTCCACTGTCGGAATCAGACCAGGGATCTTCTCGCCGTGAGGTGGAACTGAGCCAACCTGGAAGAAAACTGCATCAGTAAACACGCGTAAAGCGTTCACAATGATGTTTTGTACTCGTACCAATAATCACCTCCTGCCACCGCATTGCAAAAAAAAGTAAATTGCTTCTTATTTTTCTCATTCTCTTTTTCAAGGTTAGTAAAACAACGCATTCGGTCGACACATTAATTGCACTTTAATGCACCACGACTCCAATAAGCTCGAGCCACATCTTAATCACAATGAAAACATGAAGTCATCCATCTCCAGTAATGGCAATTACATCCCTAAAAGTGCTGATCGGGTTATTTGCGAAGTGATGGACTGTTACTTGCGGGGCTATAATGGCTTCCCATAGTGTCCCTATTCATTTTGGCGCAGAATTTCAGCATATTATTACATTTTAAGTTGTGCTGTATCGATTTTCTCCCGGTGGCCTCTCATTTATGTTGATTTCAAAATTGAGGATCTTTCAGCGAAAGGATACGTTGAGTGCAGAATGCCGCACGGCCGGGAGTTTGATGGCGATTATAATGCTGACTGGCATTTTTTTTTGCCGTAGCCCATTATATGCGGTTCTGAAACAAAATCAATCATTTCTATTTGAATCAACCGTGTCTTCCTTACTCCATCCATAGCGGGGGGTGTTACTGGAGGTGTTCATGTGTCGCATAGAAGTAGGAAAAAAATAAAATAAAGAAAAATCATCATCATAAAGTATGTATTTATTAGCTTAAAATATCAGCAATATATCTACATTAGTGCTTCTCTCACAGAGAGAAGATCCCTGGCCGGATTCCAACAGGGAGGACCATTCTGTGCGGAGTCCACGTGTTCCCCTGGTTCCGACCACACTTCACTGATATGGAGGAAGTTCACTGGAGACCCTGCACCGTCCAGACATGAATGAGAGGGTGAATGGTTTAATGACTCTATAAGATGTGTGAATGAGAGGGTGAACGGTTGTATTTCTATTTGAGGTTAGGATATGGGAGTGAATAGTTGCATGTGTCTATGTGACGTGTGAATGAGAGGGTGAATGGTTCTTCGCTCCTATGAGAGGGTGAATGGTTATCTGTCTCTATGTGACGTATGAACGGAAGGGTGAAAGGTTGGATGAACTCTATACGACAGGTCCATCCCGATCGACTGGTCGATTGCAAAGGCAAGACAGGTCAACGTGAAACAACGACTCATCCGCGAGAGACACATGACTCTACAGTACAGGTCGTGTGGGTAGATCGCATGTCGTCAAAATAGCTGTTAGCCTAGCATCCATCCCCACTACGGCATTGACGCTCTTGATTGACAGTCCAGCCAATCTGAGCAAAACAACGGCCAGAAATAGACAGACCTGGATTGTGCCATACATGTTCATGCTGCTACGAAGGGGAAACGATACATATTTCAAATATTAAGTATACTTGGTTTGTGTGTGTGTATAGATAGATAGATAGATTTCAATAAAGATATAGATATAGATAGATAGATATAGATATAGATATAGATATAGATTGATATAGATATAGATATAGATATAGATATAGATATAGATATAGATATAGATATAGATATAGATATAGATATAGATATAGATATAGATATAGATATAGATATAGATGTATCATATTTATTATAGGTACATCATCTTGACTTGGTCATTTTAAGAGTAGCTCGCGAACCAAAGCAGTGTGGGCACCTCTGCTATATGACATGTGAATGAGAGGGTGAATAGCTGGATGTCCCAATTTGTGGCCCAGTGATGGACGGGTAAAGGGTGAACCCTGCCTCCCGCCTAAAGAGGTGGGATAGGCTCCATCCTCTGCACCCCTGACAGCAGGATAAGCGGTACAGAGAATGAGTGAGTGAATGATTTACTCAGGTTATATAGAAAATAAACTTCCGGTGTTTCAGGATTTGCAGTTTTTCAGTTTTCCCGTATTGCATCAGGCCGCATAAATCCTTTGGAAACGCCCCCTGTTTATCTTTCCCACCGGCGTCAGTCGACGCACGTTAAATTGAAATTAATGTCTTCACTTAAGGCTTTGAACAGAAAAACATAATTTTTGTCAATACACTCTCCAGACCATTAATTCATGCAATTCATTTTCTAATGAGTCAATTAGGTCTAGATTGCAAAGGGCTTGGCAAGTTTAATTAAACTATCATGGGTAATTGCTCCACATCGTTTGAAACTTTCCCTCCGCTGAACGCACTCAGACCTAATGATACCAATATGGACAGCCATTTAAAAAAAAAAATGTTTTTGTTAAATAAACAAAATGTTCTTAAAAGTCTGTTTGGAAAAAAAAAACAAGAGTAAACAAGTGTCCTCCTTGATTCCGAGTTGAACTTCAGCAGCCGCGCAAATTCAATCACAGAATCTGTTGTCTGTCATCTGGGAAACACCGGCAGGATCGGAGACCCGCTGTCTCAGGTCCAGCTGGAGAAACTCCCTCACAGTTCTGATTCCCAGCGTGTTTGGACTGCAGGTCCCTGGTTCAGATTTCCTTTCTGTGTGGAATCATGTTGTCCCCTGGGGTTCCTCAGGGCTCTCCGGATTCCTTGGAGACCCTAAACTGTCCAGATGTGTGAATGAGAGGCTGAATGGATGAATGCATGGACGTGGCATGTGAGCGAAAGAGTGATTGATTTCGTTTCCCTGTGATCAGTGAATGCGAGGGTGAATGGTTGCATGTCTCCACCCTTCAGCCCCTCTGTTCCCTTGAAGAAGAAGAAGAAATGCTGCCATTGTCACATACAGTTCTACATAGAGCAGTGGTTCTTAGCCTGGGTTCGATCAAACCCCAGGGGTTCGGTGAGTCAGTGTCAGGGGTTCGGCAGAGGTCAAGACACACAACCGACTCATATATATATATATATAATTTCTAAATAATAGATCAATTTAATATTTTATCAAAGGCAGCACTTATTTTTCATCCTATGAGCAAAATTAATTTCAACAATTTATTCAAAAATAGTTTTTTGGGGGAGGGAAATAAAACAAAAACTAGTTCAAACTTAACAATAATCTAAAGATTTATAGTAATTTTGCATAATATCGTGATTTATCAAAAAATCTGCATTTTTGAACCCCAGTACCATATAAATCGAACAAAAAAAATGTATTTATCTCTGAATATCGCATGAAAAAAAACTACAATATTTTATGGTTTGAAAAGAATTAATGCATCTTTTATTAGTGATTTTTTTTTTTATTCAGAGTTCTGGTTTTTAAAGAAAATAGTATTTTTTAACAAATAAAAAAAAAAAAGGCATTTTGGAGCCCACTGTATATGCCTATTTTTTGAATTGGCAAAAAAAATCACATTTTAATTTTCCTATTGAGAAGGGTTTGGGGAATCCTACCCGGGTCCACTCACTGTTTTGTCTCACTGCTGCTTCGGCCATGTTTGGAGCCAGGACTGTAAAAATAAAAACAACCCTGGTTCGGCAAAGGTTTTCTTTTAAAATGGAAATCAACATTGAAGTTGCAAATCAACGATTGGCTTCGCTGCAAACCCGCCCCGGGGATCCGACGATTCGGGAAGAATCTGGCATTTCGGTGTCACCCATTCCCCCGAATATCAGCCGTTCCCTTTGTCCCGGCAGAATATGGCGAGGTAGTTAATGACCGCGCTGTGGCCGGACCGGGAACAGATGCGCCCCTATTCAAAGCAGAGCCGGCGCTAGCAGGAGCGATTTATTTATTTCTTTTTTTTCCAGGGTTTGTGTTTTGATTCTGGAGGCCCGGCATGGGGGAGCGGCGCGAAACACGAGCTGCAATTAGCATCGCTGTCTTCAATCCCGCGCGGCTTGTATTTTTCTTTCACCTGCGCCTCCCCGTGCACGGCGGGGGCGCAAGTCTGAAAAACCGGGTGCTGTTGTTGTATTTTTTATTTTTTTCTATATGCTAATTTCTCGGGCAGCGCATTCTCCGCTGACGCTCACTTTTCAACTAAAAAAGGCTGGCGGTTTACAACCAGGCAGAGGTGGCGGAAAAGCTAAACCCTGGCGCATAAACACGCGGCAATCTTGGCCGTCTGAGGTCAGGTGATGAGGGGACGCTGCCGCAGTGTCCTCACACTCGCACACATCGCTCGTCAGCGCTGACAGCAGCGGCGGCGTCCTCAGGTCTCCGTACATCACTTCAGGTTAGCCGTGTTTCCGTGGCAGCCGAGACCCTGAGTCACCCTCTCGCGTTTTCTGCCGCGAGGTGAGACCGTTCAGCGGACGGATGTTTTGACCACCATTTTAATTCCCCGGTTTGCAGAAATAAAACAAAAATAAAATCAGGGATCTGTCTGGTCCAAAATCTTTTTCACCCCAAAAACTGCGAAAATGCATCCATTAACTAGCACAGCAGGTTAGCCGGGGCCACTTTGATCCATCGCGCCGCCGAGGGGACGCACCGTGTCTTCAAAATAACAAAAGCCTTTTGGAAATCCACGCTGCTGTGCGCTTTGGACGCCTCAGACCGTCAAAACAGAGACCCGGTGCTCCCTGGATCCCGCTGTCAGCTATATTCGCCTCCATCTCGCCCTTTCATGAAATGTGACAGCTGCCTTGTGACGGCCTGCACTGAGGGGGCCCCACACAGCCCTGGATGGGGAACGCAAGTCATTCAGCCCTTGTTTTCGCTTACAATGCGCAGTGACCGGGCAAGATTTTTAGCAGCCGAACTGCGATGTTTCCTCATTTATCTTAAGGTGTTTTTTTTCTATATATTCATGAAGTCGTCCGAATGTGCGCGGACTCGGCTGTTTATTCTCAGAACCGCTATCATGTCAACAGATTTGCTCGGCAGCTGTTGTTTGGTCTCCTTCTCATCTCGGAGAAACGGCGGCTTCACTCTGCAAGTCACAGCAAGGTTTATCTTTCAAAGGCTGTCATGAAGGGAAGGAACGGGAAAGGAATCTAGTTGTTTCTCAGGGGATTTTATCTCCATATTTGACAGCCTATTTAGTGCATATTCTGCGGTTAGCGCAGCGGGTAGCGCTTCCTCCTCACGGCGAGAAGGTTTCTGGTTGGATTCCCACCGGAAGTCCTCCTTTGTGGAGTCTCCACGTTCTCCCCGTGTCTGCGTGGGGTTCCTTCGGGTTCCTCGCACAGTCCGAAAACGTGCAGGAGGTTCGCTGGAAACCCTTCATTGCCCAGACGTGTGAATGAGAGGGTGAATGGTTGCGATCGCCTGAACCCAACATCTCGCCCAATCACAGCTGGGATTGGCTTCGGCACCCGGAGTGCAGGAGCGATGAATGAATGAGTGAATGTGGATCCACCAATGAGACTTCCTGCAATGACTGTGCGGAATCGCTGAATACGACCATCTGCGGCACCATGTTTGAGATAGGAGCGCCATCAGAGGCCAAAACTGAGGACGTCCACGCCGGTTCAACCCCAGGAAAGGTGTCCAGTCCCGCTCCTCACCTGAGCGCTGCACCAATCCGAGTCCTAGTTTTGCCAGCCAATGAGAACGTCCCCCCCCACAGGGGTTTATGTAACGTGCTTACGCAGCCATTAAAAATTATTTTTTTCAGCGCGCTACCAGAAAACTGCCGAGTCATTTTCTTCCTTTTTTTTTTTTTTTTTTTTTTTTTTGCAATGCAAATCACTTATTACTAAAAGTGAAGCGGGGGAAGTGGTCACTTCTATGTGTGTGTGTGTGTGTGTGTGTGTGTGTGTGTCTGTGCCCTGTATATCCATACCAGGAAGTCCAAGCCAAAA
>CAAKHD010013726.1:195325-235632 GCA_901007705.1 Fistularia tabacaria | reverse complement strand
GCTTGCATTGTGTTTGTGTGTTTGTGTTTGTGTGTGTGTGTGTGTGTGTGTGTGTGTGTGTGTGGACAGAAATGAGTGGAAGCTTAGAATAGCTCTGCCGACGGGCGCCGGCATATGGCAGCCAGTCGTTAGCGCCCTGCTTGGTGCTGGCCGACGACCAGATACATCATCACACACACACACACACACATATACACACACACACACAGACACACAAACATACACATATATACACATATATCTTTTTTTTTTCTGAAGAAGAACAGCAATATTGGTGGATTTGCTATGTTGTGAAGTCACTGTCCCTTTTTGTAAGGCCTTTTCACCAAGCAGAGCCAGGATGTGCTGTTGCCGGGGCAACACTTCTGCCTAAGTCACTCAGGCAATCCCCAGTCAGACCACAGCCTATAGAGCAGCATCTAGCACTACTCAGCAGCACTGCACCAAGCCTGTCAACAGTGAATGTGCAGATGCACCACAGGTCTGAGATACAGAGGCAGTACAACAAGTGTTTATCATCAACTTGGTTTCATTCAAAATCATTTTTAATCATTTGAAATATAGTAATGGTCCCTTCACTGAGGGAATGGTACAAGTTATGCAATACATATTGCCATTAGTTTGAATAAGCCCCTTAGGAACTTCAGTAGATCCGCCATGCAGTATGTGAATAGGATGTCCAATGACTTGTGCAATGCAGGCACATATACCTTCACCTTCCATTCATTGTTCTGACATGTTTTGACTTATGTCTAAGTACAGCATTAGATGCTTTGACCATTCTGTAAAATAGTATCAAATCAAGCGTCAAATATTCTCTTGTAGATTGAATTGCTGAAATAGTGGATAATATAATAATACAACATTTTGGAATATTTTTTTAGCAGCATATAATTTTTGCAAAGACATACAACAATTAGGGTGATAAAATCCCACAATCAACAACCAAGCACAGCCATGTAAAGGACTTTGGGAAGTCTAAATTTGGACAGCATATCACATGACTCAGACTTTCTTTTTAATCGTGAAGATACCAATCACGTAACAACTTTGCATGACTATGTTTATCACCACTATTTGTGCAGAGTTACTTCTAATGCAATACATTTGACAGACTTAATTAGAATGCATGTATTTGGTACAGATATCAACAAAGATGAAGTGGAATTGAGACGGATGCTGTTGACACTATCATTCTTTCTATTATTGCAGCTTGAATGTGAATTTAAAAAAGTCCCCATTTGATTTTGTTTCAAACCTGTTCAGCTTTAATTTTTATTGACTGTGATTAGAATAGCAAAATGTTAATAAAATGAAAAGTATTGGATAATAGATGTCACAAATGCTTTAACTGTCAAGAGGTGTGTATCATGATGTATAAAAACAAACAAAGAAGAGCTCTCCTGGTGAATACATGTTTTCGCAATTCAGCATGCAAAAGAGCGTGCAGTCAGTTACAGGTGAAGTCGACGGATTTGTGGCGTATATGGCTGTTCTTAGAATAAGTGCCTCTGAACTGCAATCCAAGCCTTCCTGTTTGTTCACAGCTGCTTGTTCCCAGTGGGACCGGCAGCTTTTAGAGAGCCATTCACAGTTGCTGACTCTTAGTGAGTTGCTTCAATTGGGAGGGCAATGGTCCCAAACACAAACATCCCCCGTTATCACCTGGGAAGTGTTCACACCTGCCAATACAACTAATCTGTCTGTGTTTTCCAGGCTTAGGGGCACATGTCCATGCACACACACTTTGCTTAGCAAAGCTACAGTGTCAGATTATGGCTGTGAGGTATACTTAACTCAACAAAAAAGAAAAGCAATTATGTCTTCAGAGATAAATGTGCCTATGTGACATCTTAGCTGTCACCATTGTTGCGCGCCATCAAAAAAGACCCATCTCCGGGATTGTGGTTTGAAATTTACTCAGGCTTCATACATCACTTCCTCTTTGTCTTCCTCTTGCTCTTCATCTTCCAAATCTCCTTTACTGTTGCATGAAAGCCGTGGAACACAGTATGATGTATCAGATTCTGATCGGACTCTGATCAGCCTCTGTTATGATGGTTGCTTTCAGACAGGTAATAATGTACACATGTTTGAGTCTCGTGACACATGAAGGAAGGGGTGGATTACTTTTAACTTTTTCAATAACCTAGGTTATAGAAAAAGTCTTTCTAAGATTTAAGCACTTGATTAGGAAAGAGTTAATCAATCGATCAACCAATCTTTCACTCAACTTTATTTATAAAGCACTCTTCAAAAGCAACAGCTGGAGCAAAATGCTGTACCAGGTAAAAAAAAATCAGAGGTCATAAAACAAACAACAACAACAAAATAAAACAAGAATACTAAAATACCACTGAAAGGAAGGCACAAAAACAGAAACAGAAAACTAATTTGTCAATATCTAATACTGGATCAAAGGCCAGGGAGTAAAAGCAGGTTTTGGAGATGACACTCAAGAAAAAACAATTTTAGATGCAGAGGCAGATTGTTTCATAGGGTGGAGGCCACAGTTGAAAAGGCTCCATCCCCTCTGAGCTTCTGAGCATTGATCTTGGTACCTCCGGGAGCAGCTGGTCAGCTGACCTGAGGGAAAGAGCATGATTATATGGATCGAGCAGCTCAGGGAGGTAAGGCAGGGCAAGACCATTTAAAGATGTAAAAAGAAATAATTCTAAAATGAACACTAAAAATAAAAAAGTGGGAGAGTATATAGTGAGAATAGCAGTTAAACACTTAAAAACTGCTGGGGTTTTACATTACATGTGCAATTTCACGTAAGTCATGCCTTTAAGGCATGTGGAAGAAAGCAAAACATGACTTTTAAAGATATCAGGAAAATTAAAAAGAATAGATTTCGGACAGCTCAAATCTACTGCAGCAGATAGTTATAAATTCTACTCTTTACTTATATGACAAATGTCAGAAAGTTACAAATTGTGCATCATAACCCAAAACCAAATTTATCAATTTCACAGATGTGTAACACCAGTGCTTTGCATGTAGAAGCCCCCATTTTCTGTAATAGAGTTCCATCAGCAGAGACACTTTTTTTTGTTCCCATTGTCAATTCGTTTGTGAGTTCATTTATGCTTTCGGCAGTGACTGGGAATGTTTTTTTGTGGGCAAAGGGCACTTTTAATACAAAATATCTTGAAATTAATTTTGCATGAGATTAGTGTGGATGGTGCTCTGGTCTTGCCCTGCAGAATGTTTATGGGATAAGAACATTATGCTGAGAAAATAAATGATCCGGGCTCCATCTGCTGGATATCAACGGGAAAGTAATACTTCTGGCAAAGAGTTCTTACGAAAGAAAAAGAGAAAAGAGAGGTGCAGATTGAAATGGGTACAGAAGGAAAGATTTAGAACTCTAACATGTGTCATGGTCTTATCCAGGAAGTACTGGAAAGGGCCTAGACAGGATGAGAGATAGAGATAAGTCATTCTGCTTTGGTAGCTTATTATTCAACAGGGATAAAAACAGCCATTCATTATAGTTGTAATACTGTCAAATAGTCCCAAGCTCTTCCACAACACTGGCAATCTTCTTTAGTACCAGCTGCAAGTGCCTCCTGTACATCTGTGGATGAAATGCAGAAAAAGATGAGACATCAATTATGTTTACATCTCAGTGTCAAAAACAAACAACTTTCTGAGTTCTTTAAGCGCTATATTAAAAATTTCTTTCATCTCAACATCCTTATCCACAGACCCATGTGCATTACGATATGCATAATAACGCATAATCTTTAACGCATATTCTTTTATTGTGGGAGAAATTACTTGACAACTCTACTTTGATCAAGCCCAGTCTAATGTAAAGGAAAGAAATGTCAACTACAATACGCAGTATGATGAAATATATTACTTTACGCTTTGTACAATTTGGAGAGGGGTTGTGTTAATTTGTATGTAGTAAAAACTATCATACAATTTTTCTCTACGATTCCAGTTTCTTATTAACTTGATTTGATACTGTACTGCAACTGACTGTGGGAATCGATGGGTTTACCAATCAGTTTGCTTATGCATTAGGATGATTGGTAGTTGAGAGCAAGGGCACCTTTGCTTTAAATTATGCAGCCACAATATGATGAAGCAGGTAACGCCGCTCTGATCTCATGACCACACTTTGGTGATGGGTAGTTGTGCCCTCCACTCACATTACAAACAGATGGAGACATGAGGGACTATGTTATGTCATGACAGGTCATAATCTAAAGGTCAGATTCCTGATCCAGCAAGGGCTTGAACTTGTGCACATTTTTCCTGATTTGTGCTGCTATGTTGACAAGAGTTATGCACCACTGACCAACAGTAAAATCCTGCACGAAAACAAATTATTTTTAGTATTTTCCACGTATGTAGTTAATTCTTATGGTCATCCAAATCTCCCCAGCCACCAAACTTCAGTATACACACCTTTCAAGAAATCCATTCATATTCACAAATTGCTTTTGTGAGCGCTTGAGGAGATAAATTGTAGAAAAAATGTTTATGGAGAAAGGATCTGATAACTTTAATGCATATCCAAATTTATTCTCGTTTCAAAAAGTTTGGTATACTGGGACTCATCTTTTCGAGAGAATTTTACTTAATATGAGGATATTTAGATCTTTGTGCAAATACAATTGGAGACAGACAATCATACACAACCTCTCAGTGGGATAACATTGTGTTAAATGTTTTTCAGCTCCATGTGATGCAGATGCCTTCTTCTGTCATAGCAACATGTGCATAAACAACACACTGGTGTGCAATGGCATGCAGAACTGCGTTTACCCCTGGGATGAGAATCAGTGCAAAGGTGAGATATTACATTTCATCTTAATATCTGGCCATCTAAAAGCAATATTTGTGGGTTTTAAGAAATGGAGTTCAACTTGAGAGAAAGACACAGTTTAGATATATGTTATATGAAAAATGTCCCTTCATGACCCAAACTCTGACCCCTTGCTGCCTCACAGTGACACCAAATTACATTGCTTTTATATTGTTTTCATTGTCAGGCAGGAATTATGTTCTGTTTCAGCACCATAGAGAGAGGCGGAAAAAGAGGCTTTGGGCCAGGTATATTGTGTGCAAAACAAACAGTTGTGTGCTGAAAGAGCATGCTGTACTGACTGTGTCCTCAGTATTTCATCAGCTCACCCTTTATTGTTGGACGCCATTACATCATGTACAATTTCAACGAATGGTTGCTTGACAGGGTCAATTGAATGGAATCATAAAACATAACATTTTATAGGCATGCACCTTTCCCTTGTATACCTGTTGAATTTATATTTTGATATCCTTGAGTGATCTTACAGATCTTTACCATTTTTCCCCAAAAATAAGGTATGGTGTATTTCCAGGCTGTATTTCATCATCGTAGACTTCAAATGAAAGAGGAGAGCTGACAAAGGCAATTAGTGTTGCCTGGTGAGCTCAGATGTAACACAGGATTGAAATCAAATCTGACATCTTTCTCAAAACTTCCCTGGTCTTAGTCCCTGTTGGAGTCGGGTTGATTGTCTTTCTTTTAAATGGAGTGTAAGTTACCCTATTTCAATGTGTGTAATCTATTGATCAATTTTTTTCTCTATTCTATTTACTCGTTACTTTCTCTCTTCCATCTTGCACTCCAAATCATATATTAGTAAATGGAACATAACCTTCACTACAATCTTTCAGTAAATATGTTTACTTATCTGCTTCCCCTTTCTTTGAATCATATCTCAATCTGTTGCACAACAATACCTTTTTTTCTGCAAAAGTCGTATGTTGTTCAGATTACTTGTCAACACAATGACAAACTATGCGTCATGGCATATTCCCTGTGCCATTTCACCCCAAAGCTTGCATTTGAAATTGTGCAGACCTAAGCAAAAATATGCTGTGCTTCACATTCTCTTTGCTCCGGTAATTGCTGGGTAACTGTAGTTCCCACATCTGTCGTCTTCAGAGGCAAAAAGTCGATATGTATTCCTTTCTCCTTCATCCTTCTAATAGTGAGTTTGCTGCCATTTAGACGCACTGTGATATTGCGTGACAAGTTAATGGAGCATTTAAATATCAGAGACTCCCCAGAAATATTTGTTCTATAAAACTTTAACTTCTCTTGAGATAAATAGTGAATTGCGATTTGATGTCCATCAGTCTAATAGCTCGTGAAAGCATGAGCTTTATTATGTCCAGTTTCGGTGACATCTTATGAGGAATTATTTATAACAGTCAGATTCAATCAGCAATAGCTGCAGCTAATCACAAAACACGAATGTATTACTTTGTCAACACGCATTAATTAATTAATCCATCCATCCATCCATCTTCCGTAATCGGGTTGCGGGGACAGCAGCCGGAGCAGGGAGGCCCAGACCTCCCTCTCCCTAGCCACATGGTCCAGCTCTTCTGGGGGGACCCCAAGATGCTCCCAGGCTAGCCTAGAGACATAGTCTCTCGAGCGTGTCCTGGGTCTTCCCCGTGGCCTCCTCCCAGATGGACATGCCCGGAATACCTCCCCCAGGAGGCGTCCAGGAGGCATCCTGACCAGATGCCCGAGCCACCTCATCTGGCTCCTTTCCATGCAGGGGTGCAGCGACTCTACTCCGAGTTCCTCTCGGATGGCCGGATTTCTCACCTTATCTCTAAGGGAGAGTCCGGCCACCCGTCAGAGAAAACTCATTTTGGCCGCTTGTATATGCGATCTCATTCTTTCGGTCACTACCCACAACTCGTAACCATAGATGAGGGTAGGAAGATAGATCTACTGGTAAATTGAGAGCTTTGCCTTCTGGCTCAGCTCCCTCTTCGCCACGACAGATCGGTACAGAGACCGCATCACTGCAGACGCAGCACCAATCCGCCTGTCGATCTCCCGCTCCATCCTTCCCTCACTCATGAACAAGACCCCAAGATACTTGAACTCCTCCACTTGGGGCAGGACCTCTTCCCCGACCCAGAGTGGGCACTCCACCCGTTTCCGGTTGAGCACCATGATCTCGGATTTTGAGGTGCTGATCCTCATCTTGGCCACTTCACACTCGGCTGCGAACCGTTCCAGCGAGAGCTGGAGACTCTGGCCTGATGAAGCCAACAGAACCACACCATCTGCAAAAGCAGAAACTTGATCCCGTGGCCACCAAACCTGATCCCCTCGACACCCTGGCAGCGCCTAGAAATTCTGTCCATAAAAGTAATGAACAGAATCGGTGACAGAGGGCAGCCCAAGTGGAGTCCAAATCTCAATGGAAACGGGTCCGACTTACAACCGGCAATGCGGACCAAGCTCCAACACCAATCATACGGGGACCAAACAGCCCGTTTAACGGGGGTCAGTACCCCATATTCCTGGGGGACCATGTCCCGCAGGCAATCCTGTGGGAATCCTGCGAATGCCTTCTCCAGATCCACAAAACACATGTAGACTTGTTGGGCAAACTTCCATGCCCCCTCGAGAACCCTGCTGAGGGTATAGAGCTGGTCCACTGTTCCATGACCAGGAAGAAAACCACACTGCTCCTCCTGTATCCGAGGTTCGACGACCCGGCAGACCCTCCTCTCCAGCACCACTGAATAGACCTTACCAGGGAGGCTGAGGAGTGTGATCTCCCTGTAGTTGGAGCACACCCTCCGATCCCCCTTTTTAAAAAGTGAAATTACCACCCCGGTCTGCCAGTCCAGCGGTACTGTACCCAATGACCACTCAATGCTGCGGAGGTGTGTCAGCTGGGACAGCCCTACAGCATCCAGAGCCTTGAGGAACCCAGGACGGACCACATCCACCCCCGTGGCCCCGCTACTGAGGAGCTTTTTAACTACTTCAGCAACTTCAACCACGGACATAGGCGGACCCTCTCCAAAGTCCCTACCTATATGCTCTGCTTCCTCATTGGAAGGCGTCTCGACTGGATTGAGAAGGTCTGAGAAGTATTCCTGCCACCGATCTACAACGTCCCGCATTGAGGTCAGCAGTGCCCCGCTCCCAGTGTACAATGTGTTGACGGAGCACTGCTTCCCCCTCCTGAGTCGCTGGATGGTGGACCAGAATCTCCTCAAAGCCCACCGGAAGTCGTTCTCCATGGTCTCCCCTTGTTTTTGCCTCGGCGAACGCCGAAGCCTCTTGGCCTGCCAGTACCTGTCAGCTGACTCCGGAGTCCCACAGGCCAAAAAGGCCCGATAGGACTCCTTCTTCAGTTTGACACCATCGCTCACCGCTGGGGTTGCCGCCCCTACAGCCGACCACCTTAATGGCTGCAGCTCCGGTCTGCTGCCTCAAGAAACGGAAGCGCAGAACATGGTCTATTTGCAGTCAATGTCCCCCACCTCCCTCGGGATGGGGTTATAGCTCTGCCAGAGGTGGGAGTTGAAACTCCTTCTGACCGCCATCCTCCCACACCATCGTAGCCAGCTCACCACCAGGTGGTGATCAGTTGACAGCTCCGCCCCTCTCTTCACCCGAGTGTCCACGACATGCGGCCGCAAGTCTGACGACACAACCACAAGGTCGATCAAAGAACTATGGCCTAAGGTGCGTTGGTGCCAGTTGCACATATGGACACCTTTATGTCTGGACATGGTGTTTGTTATGGACAATCTGTAACAGGCACAGAAGTCAATAACAAAACACCACTCGGGTTCAGATCCTGGGGGGGCGTTCTTTCCAACCAATATGCACACCCCTGCGCGCCGCCTGGCTCTTCCTGTGGGTGGTGAGCCCAGGGGAAGGGGGACACATGTCGTCCCTTCGGGCTGTGCCCGGCCGAGCCCAATGGGTGCAGGCCGGCCACAGCCTGGACAGCCCAGTGACCCACGCCCGGGCAGGGGAAAATTAGGTCTGTGGTTAAATTTCTTCATGAGAATCTTGAGCCGCACTTTGTCTGGCCCCGTCAGAGGGACCTGTTTGCCTTGGGTTACCCTTCCAGGGGCATTAGACCCCGACAACATAGCTCCCAGGATCACTGGGACACCCAAACCCCTCCATCACGATAAGGTGGCAGCTCAAGGAGGGGTGATTAATTAATTAGGCTCATTTTTCTCCAAAGAAAAAAATGTACAGGCCTATATAGTTTAAGCTGCATGAAGAATGTATGCACTTAAAATCAAAAACAACACATATATATATAATATCTTCAACTCTTCATATAAGCATCCAGGATTTGCATTAAGGGAGTAGGTAAATGCTCAACAATTGATGACAAATGACTTTTCCTGGTCAAGTCCTTTTCAAACATAAACTGATCTGTAACCCAAGAATATTACATTTACTCCCCAGACTTCAAATGGTCGTTTCTTTTGTTTTGGACCAAGCCGTTTTATTTGTCTTGGATGATCCCCCGAAGATATAGGGTAAAAGAACCTTTTCTGAAGGAGAGTCACAGTTAGGACAGGAATGCATAGTCACTGCAAAACAACAGTGCAACATCATGAAATAACTTATACAAGAAATAAAGATAGCAAACGGTGGTATCAAGTAGAGATCAGTAGTGCAGTCTGTTGTAGGTCAGCATAATAGAAGCTGATATGTTTTACATTAAAAAAAAAAACACTGATATAATCGTGTAGTATACCCAACATCATCTAGGTATTAAATTTCAGCATGTTTGTTTTTGTTCTTTCAGAAATAGAGGGCATTTCTATAGGTTCAAAAAAAGTGCAAATGTAACGCAGCACCTGTTACAAGCAAAGTCAAAGCAGGATGCATAGTGTCCGGCCTTTGAACCAGGGATAATGCTGCATGCATTCAAATCACATCAGCATAATTAAGCACAGACCGGAATATGCTTTGCAGAAACGTCTCTCATGCTTCAGGAAAATAGGAAAGGAAAAAAGGAAAAAAGGAAAGGAAAAAACCTTTTTCATCAGAAAGAGAAGCCCAATTAAGGCCTGAGCTTTTCAAAAGATTATCAATGTCTTCCCTTAAAAGTCAGCTTTTCATCAAGCCATATGCTCAGGTAATTTTAGAGGAACATTTTTTCCTTCTCATCTACCTTCTAATGGAATCATAGTAGAGGCTGTTCGTTTCAAGCAGACACACGCGAAGATCAGATTATCATCTTTTTTTGTTTTAAATTAGGGCTGTTCTAATTTTAACCGTGGAAAACTACAGTGACGTGCCCATATCCTGCAAGGGTTACATGACTTGATTTAGTGATGGTGCAATAATCTATCAGGTTGTTTCATCTACATATATAGACTTTTAAGCATGATTTAATCCATGATTCAAGGCATTAATAAAAACAAAACTAAGTTGGGCAAAGGTAAAGCTTTGAAGAACACATTTTGTTTTTGTAAAGGAGGCTGAGATATAGCAGTCGACAGAGACTCACTGTGTTTTTCTACATACATAGTTCAAAACCAAGTACGCAACCAATTTACTTAAACACACAGAGATGTTGTGATTCAACACTTTTGACAACTTCTCTCTCATGCAACAAAGGCTTTTTTATTAATCTATATTGCACTGACTTCAATGTGAGGCTCATATTACACTTCACTTTCTATGACAATATGAACACACAACAATCTTTGGATTTATTGCACAATGTTCAAATATTTATATTGAAATGTCCAAATATTTAGAATATTGGGATAAATCAATGTTTACATCATTTTCAAATTGCTTGGTTTGTGCTTTCAATTTTACCTCTTTGACTTTCAGAAAGATATTTTCAATGCTCATGTAACTGGCCCTTGATAACCAGTCTAAGGTCCTCAGTTTGACACATTTTGCTTTGTAACATTGGAAACCAAATTTTGTGTTGTTTTACAAATTTTATGGGTTACAATCTTCTAAACAATCCCCTTCTGATCTGCTGTCTCTCTACCCACGTATAGAAAAGAGGAAAGCTAACATCCTGGACAACCTGAACAACACAAATGGGACCATAATTGGTGTCACTTGTTGCATCGTCCTCATCCTCCTCATCGTCTCTGTTATTGTCCAGATAAAGCAGCCACGAAAAAAGTACATCCTGCGGCGTGAGGACTTTGACCCTACCATGTTCCAAGAGGTCTTTGAGCCACCTCACTATGAACTGTGTACTCTACGGAGTGCCACCACAGCCGGGGCAGCCTCAGCAGACCTAGTTGACCTGGCAGAAGACTTTGAGAACTACCATGCCCTTCGTCGTGCCTCCTCACGCTGCATCCATGATCACCACTGTGGCTCGTCCTCCAACCCTGGCTCAGTGCAGATATCTCAGCTGTCACTCAGTGGACGTGGAAGCCGTGGGAACTTGAGTCCCCGTGACGCAGCAGCAGCCACTCTGCTCACAGACCTCCCACAGCCTCCAATGGCAGTGCGGCCCTTACTACCAACCACGGGAAACCGCAGGAGCATCTTGGTCATGAAGCACAGCTACTCACAAGAAGCAGCAGACAATGGATGTGATCTGGAAGACGACCTGGAAGAAGTTCCCACCACCAGCCACCGGCTTTCACGCCATGAAAAGGCAGTACAGCGGTCAGTATCCATTGATTTCTGATGAAAGAAGAACAACAAACCCTAAATTTAAATTTGGAGATGTCTGTGGGATATTCATGTTAATGTTTTGTTTATTTCTCCTCATTTGTTAGCTTTGTTCCTTTTCTTCCTATCATTATTTTTCAAGTTTATGAGAAAGTTCTTTTTTGCATCCACCCTAATTTTCTTCTTTCTATTATAAAAATACCTTTTCTCAAAATTTGGCAAAAAAATTTATAATCAGCAGTTTTGCTCTATTTTAAATGCTAATCTCTGACCTAAGTACATTGTCCATTAAATTGAAATTGTGTTACACATATTTAGAATTGATATTGAGAGGTTTGTCAGGTTGGTTTAAGCAAAGCCAGACCTCTGTTTTAGCATAGATGATTTTGATTGTCAGTCATATTTTGACTGTTTAAACAAGGGCTTCGACCAGTGCCTGATGATAACACTGTAAATTTCATAAAACATGCTTTCTACCTGTGGTAGAAAAAAATGCATGAGATTTCTTTTCTATATAGCCCAGCAACTTGGCATGAACAAGATTTTCCACTAAAAATTGATGTTTTTATATTCTGATTCTGATCAGTCATATGGGAACTGATAAGTATCAAAATCTAATTTAATGAACCAAAAACACATCTGCATGCAACCTTTTCCTGCATGCATGTTTTCCATTGTTCTTGACTGTTGATTTTCTTCCAGTCTGCATGCAAAGCTCCTACAGACCATAGCAAAGAACAGACATTGATTGCTGTTATGTGGCACACTGTGCATTCTGATCTCTCCATGTAAAATGAATCTGATATTAAATGAAAGAGCCATAACATTTCAGGTTCTGCCTCATTGGCTCTTTGAGCAAACATGAATCAGAGTACAACACAACTAGGGTCTAAGAGACAATCTCAAGGTAAGCACCCTTACTCAACAATCAACATCTTAATATGTTTTTTTGTTTGTTTGTTTTTTGTATGTTTATTTTTTCTCTTCGTCATCATCTGCCCTCTCAGTATCTTATTTTATTATTCTTTTTTTCTGTGATTTGGTGCAAATTTATATATTTTTTTGTTTTTGGTCTTTTTTAAATAAGTGTCTTGTATTGATGGCTTTCCTGCTTGCAGCCATCTTGCCCTTCTAGTGAGTTTGTTTAAAGTGTCTGTGATGATTTACTGTATGCTCTCTCTGCCAGAGGACATACATTGTGTTACTCAGTGTATATATTTGTCAGCATGGACTTTTCAACTTTTTCCCCAAACACCCCAAGTTGGATTTGTCGTGGATAAAATAGCTAATCCTTTCATTTCTCTTTTACTGAGGGCAAATCCCCCCCCAAAAAATATATATTTTAAAGGAAAAAGTTTTACGTGCAGAACAAAATGAAAAGCAGGCACATACCAGTGAAATCTGTGTTTTCTTTTTAGTTATTTTTGTTTTTGCACACAACCAGCAGCATTATTTAAAAAAATCTACCCTAATGCAGAATGCCTCTGTAGTATTGCATGGTTTCTGTGTTTGTAGAATTTGATTTTGTATTTGGTTATTTGTGAAGTATTTTGCTTGTGTGTAACATTTAATGTGTGTACTCCACAGTATTGCTGTAATGAGGCTGCAATAGATTTAATTTGTGTGACAAAATTAAGTCAGTATTTCAGAAATTATTTATGATTATTCAATATTGATTAGTAGAATTGCAAAGCATATATCTTGAAGACAACACACACAGCTTCATGCACACGTATACTGGAGCGGTCACATAAAGTGCTACCAATTGACTAGCCATTTCATGTTAAAATTGTTTATGCCCTGTTGTGTGTGTGCGTGTGTGCGTGCGTGCGTGTGTGCGTGCGTGCATGTGTGTGTGCTTATGTTCTACATTATCTTGCATTGTCTCCATCATATAGACTTCTTGAGAATAGAGCAATCCTGGATCAGAATGAACCGGCATCACTGACATATGAAAAAGTGGAGCGGAGATTTACACCAGCATGAGGCTGATGATGATGAAGGGACACGTTGGCCTAAAGGATATTAAAAACATATTCACGTGCAAAGATGAACACAAAGGACTAGATGAAAATCCTGCAGCTGCAATACTGTAACTGATGACAGTTTTGACAGTCAGTCAGCAATTACTTGTATGGAATGTTATTTTCTTTTTTGTTTTTTATTGTTTTGTTCATTTTCTAACTGGAATGAAGGATATGGGCATTTCGAACAGTGACAATTTAAAAGTGGTAGTAGTAGGAGTCGGGGAATCAGAAACATGTCTGTCACTGTCATAAACTCATCAGCTGCAACTAAGTTCATGTGATCAAACATACTACTTTTGAGCATGCATTTTAAAAATTAGAGGCACACATTTCATGATTTTATTAAAGAAAATTATAATTGCCTGCAGCTTCAAAATTAGATAAATAATATTTTTTTTATAAAATAACATTGAATAAAAATCTATTAACTAACACAATTCAATGTGATAGTATTATTACCAAAAAAGTTACATTTATTAACAAATCAAGGCCCAGTTGTGTGGCTTTTGCATGCCTCTTTGGTACCCAATAAATCATTAGTATATTAACAGTAAATTAGGACAGGCCCCCCCATCTACTAACACATACCTAAGTGGCATAAACAGTGTGAGAAATTGCCTCTGAATCTAAAAAACTGCACTGCATGCCTCTTTATTGATAAAACATTTGATTAAATGCACCGCACAAATAGACTTTGCCATTTTTATTTTCACATAGACCAAGTTTTTGGAATACTGTACATCTTTATTTTCAAATCCTGATTTGATTGATGGTTGTTTAATTTTGGCAAACAGATCCACTCCAAGACTCCCTCTTATCTTTTATCGTAGAAGCTTAATAACTTTGTAATGAACAAGAGTTTTCTACTCCAACAAATTGAAAGTGATAATTTTTAAAGTTATAAAATTTCTTTCAGAGCTGGTTTTACTGATGCTTCATAAAAAAATAAAATAAATAAACAAATATCAATAAAGTGTTTTTCTTTGTTTTACTGGTTTTTGGTCAGTAGTTCATCTCTTCCTTGATCTTGTCTTTTATAGGAGGAAACACACTCAAGCTGAATTTGAATTGCTGAATGATTTGTATCAACAGCCAGGGACAAAAAGATGTCTTGCTAGATTCAATAATGAATTTGATTTTGTTGCTATGTGTGTGGGGGAGTGGAGGATAGAAAATAAGAGGAGTTGATCAGCTGTGAGCATAAAGTGACCATAATATAATAAATATGTTTGTATAATACATACATACATATATATATATTGCAAAGTTTTTCCCTCAGGTCACATAATCGTATTAGTCCTATATTTCTTTTATAGACGGCTTATGCTAACATCCCTGAATTGTGTTTTTCAATTCTCTTACAACTTCTATCTTAGGTATGGAAGGAATTCAACACAATACGCTTTACTCCTCTGCTTTACTTACTTTGTTATCCACTCCCACACACACAATGGTCACAAACACATCTGCCAATAAGTAAATGAAGGCAGACAGCTCAGTAATTAATAAGCTTCAACCATTTCAAACTCAAGCAGACCAGGCAGTAGATGAGAGTGCTGTTGGCCCAGAGCAGACTTAAAATAATAGTGTTTTCATTTCTCTACAGATACATCAGACAGATGCATCATTCCTCTGCATCTTGCCAAGTTTGACAGCATTTGGATCTAAGGTTTCTCTCCCTTGTGCATCTTGACTGAATAATGTAGAGTCTGTGATGATAAAATGTTTTGAAAAAAAGGTTTGTTATGTACGCATCAAGATCTTTCTTTCCTTTGGAACACAGAGGTGCATTTTCTCTACTGTGCTATACAACTGGCAAGGATTGACGAGCCATGAATCCCTGATCACTTAAGATAAGGGACAGAAACTTTTTTTTTTTTTTCAAAAACAGAATACCTTTAATGTAAAGTTTTTCATCAAGGGAAAATATCAGAATCAGGTTTTTTAAATGCATTTTCATTATATCACCCAAATTTGAAATTCCATATTTTTGCTGCTTAATTCACAATATTTTTTTATCCGGCCTTCTGTTTTTATTTTATTTTAGCTTTTTGTGGGTTGGGGTGCAGGGGGTGGGTGGGGCTACTGATACATTATGGTGTAGATGTCTAAACTGAATGTTTTTATCCAGAATTTAACAGGATGTGTGAAATAAAGTGACTCTGAATTTCCTGAGTGTATATATGTTTCATTTGATTCATCAATTACCAATTATATACTCATATTTTGCATTTGTCTCAGCAATATCATTTCTTGTCAAACTCTTGATTGTTTTTAAGCATTCTGCAAATTAAGTTGGCAACACATTAATAAAATGCTGGAGAGAACATTTTCAATAAACTAATTTTTATTTATGATTTAGTTGTGATGATTTTTCTTTGTCAATAACAGCTTAATTTACACTCTCATGTATCATTACTTTTTATAGAGCTGTGGGAGACACTGCATCAACTTGACTTTGTTCCTCTAACAACATTTTGGTTCCTACAACTTGGTAGAGGCAGTCTGTGTCTAATAGATACAATCCCATTTCTGTTAAGAAATATTTATGAAAGCGCTAACAGGATTTTAGAAATCTGTTTATGCCTTTATATGTTGAAAAATATTTTTAAGGAGAAACGAAATCACATTTATTTTACTTACACAAAAACAAATATAAATCGTGGCAAATATTTGGCATCATTAAACATAATTCATTTTCCATTTGGTTTACCATGTGCAGCACATACAATACTTGACTTTTTTAAATACATAAAATAAATGGACAACTAATAATATATGAATGTATTAATTATTTGAAACGATTTTAGGTTTTCTAAAGTATGTAATTGTAATATCACGGTTGATCAATGATATGAATAATTAAATAAATTAGATTTTCCTTGTGTTTGAGGCGCAGACTGCAGGAGCAGTGCTGACACATAAACTACGTCTCCCATGATGCTAAGCGTCGGTGCGCCTGGGGGGAAAAAAAATAACGTGAAGGGGTATGGGAACGAATTGACGCGCACATTGTAGCAAATTGTGTTTACCAAAACGTATATCACATCTTGGGAGTGTATAAAAGTTGTAAGTAGTGAATATTACCTGTTTACAAGCCTGCTAAATATAGTTATTTATAATTAGCCACCACGGCATGTTGCTGTACTCCTCACAGCTCTAGCTAGCTCGCTTTTTCGCTTTCAACTTACAGTCACAAAACGTTCCTGTTAGAGTTAAGCTAACACGCGGAGGTCATGGCTTACAGGCAGATATTGAAAGCCATTCATCGGAATTTAACGCAAACGGCGACACAAAACGCCAGCCCTTGCTTCTTTATCCTCACACACCGGACGGTGTATACAGCGTCTAGACTGTCCCTCCACCGACTGGAGGCTCCGGCTCTGGGCTGCTTCGCTCGGGTGCAGAGACGCCAGGGCATTTCTTCAGACGTCACTGTTAGGAATAAGGCCAGTTCCGAAGACAGAGACAGCCGACAGAAATCGATTTCCAAATATCAGAGTGGGAGCCCAAAGCCCTCAGCTGCACAGAAGGGTAAAAACATTTTGGACATTACGAAAAAATAATTTGATACAGTGCAAATCAACAGCCGAGTGATCTTAATGTTGCAACATTTTCTAAGATGTGTTTGATAGATGGTGTTTATTTGAATGGCAACGTTTTGTTTATCTATTTATCGATCTTGTATCACTTAATATTGTTGCAGTGAAAGAAGCCGGCAGAGATTTCACTTACCTGATAGTAGTACTCATTGGCCTTGGTGTGACAGGTGAATATCAAGACTTCAGCAGTTGCTGTCACAAACTTCCCATTTGCATCTAGTGCATTCAGAATATGGAGTATTTGAGTTTTTGGTTTTGTTTCAGGTGGTCTTCTATACGTGGTTTTCCAGGAGCTGTTTTCTTCCTCGAGTCCAAACAAGGTCTATGGGAAAGCTTTTGACAAAGTCAGGTTACATCCTGAGGTAGTTAATGCCACCATTACTATTAGTCTCAACTAAATAGTCCTTTAGTTTACAACCGTGCTGTTGCTATATATAGTTTTGTATTGGACAATTGATTTATTTGACATTAACCATTTTTGAAGACATCTATTTGAGGTTGCTCTCTTGATGCTGCACATTACTGAAATCATACTGTTGAGGTCCTTCCTTTCCTTTGGAAAATATAAACCATCAATGAATCAGCTGTTTTCAACTGAACACATAGGTTATCGGTGCATTTGGAGAGCCTATCAAGTGTTATGGTGAGACTACACGTCGAGGGAGGAGGCAGCAAGTCAGGTTAGAATTAGTTTTTTTTATTAAGCAAATTTCCAAACAAGCTGTGATTATTTTACAAGGAGAAAAACAACTATTTCATTTCTTAGCACAGATATGCCATCGTTTGGTGAGCGGGTGGAGTTAAAGAATCATTTTGATGGTGTTGGTTTTGGGTTTTATTCTCTGTCTTGTCTTTATTTTTTTGTTGTAGTTAGCTCAAAAACACCTTCTATCAGCTAGGCATCTGTAATTCGGTCTGGTCTTTTCTGGTCATTTTCAGATCCCCTCCCTTCAAACCAAACACTGTGCTGTGTGCAGTTGGCTTGACTGTCATGTTCAACCTATGTGTGATCTAATACTAATATTTACAAAATGTCAAATGCTTTTTTTTTAATTTTTACTTTACATCTTCAAGCTGTGTCATTGTCTTGTGTTTACAACCATGCCGCTGCCACATAGGGCATTTCTGTTCCCTGCCAAAACCCTGCCAATCCAGGGATGAATGGGTGGGTGAGCATCTGGATCAGTCAAGTGATATGCCAATTATTCTGGTTAGGATTTGGGCTAATATGCCCAGTTTGGGGGGCCTAAATGCTGACTAGGGACAATCTGTTGCTGAGAAGACTACTGCTGTCAATTATAATAGTATAGCCAGCAACTGTGAAACTTTTTTAGTCTGTTCATGCACCAGAATATGTTCAAAGTGTGTGTTTTTTGCTTTTTCAGTTTTTCACTAGATTTGTGTAAAGTTTTGTCTTGTCTTTCCACCCAAGTCATTTGGAGTACCTGAAGGATGGACTCAAGCATCTCAGATTAAAGTTTTACATTGAAGGTGTGGAGCCAGGCGTCAAGGGGACCGTGCATTCAGAGTCCAAAGAGGTTCAGTATTTTATTTGTCAAATGAAATGAATTAATTTCAAAAGGCATAATACCTAGCTGACATTTATGTTTATCAAGATTTAAGAATTTCTTTCTGCATGAGATTAAAGACTTTATTTTCTTAATTTTATTTGTTGTTGTTTTTTTTAACAGAATCCTGAAACAGGGACATATGAGTTCCGCTACATATTTGTGGAAATAGACACCTACCCAAGACGGACCATTATTGTTGAAGATAATAGATAAGAAGCTAAGCAGTTCAGGGATGATATTTCCCTGCCAAAATGTTTATCATGCACATTGGGATGTGTTTTTTAAACAGTTGTGTATTATTGTAATGGTGATATAGATGGAATTTTAGGTGTGATTGAATTAAATACCATTAAAAAAATGATGGATTCAGTGAGGTCTGTTAAAATTTCTATGGGTCCTTTTGTGAAAAACAGTATCATAAAGAACCATCTTTGTAACTAATGAAAATGATAATTTCACCTATATACTGCTATTTTATGAATGGCCCAAAGGAGCATCTACATTGGACTCAATGGCAGTGGTTATAACTCAGGGTTTTCGGCTTCTGTCTGGTCAATAGTTGTGGCCAGGTGTGATAAAATGTCACATATGTAAGGAACAAAAGGAAAATGTAAAACATTTCACATCAATAAGAATAGGACCTCTTGTTTTCCCCATGAAAATAAAACATGGATCTGTGGTTCTTAAAAATACCAAAAATGTCCAAAACTATGAATGGGTTTCATGAACAAATTTACCACGGCACTGTGGTATTTATTAAGATTTATTGAAAGATATTCCAGTATCTGATTCATGGACATAATATTACATAGGACTGTTACTGAGCATCAACAAGTGAGACTGTTTCTTTTCCAATGTGGCATTTGATGTCACTTTGTAGGTGACAGGCCTGGAGATTACATTTATTTTGACAACAACTACACTCCCTATTCATTTGGAAGTTCTTCCTCTCAATTTTTCTGGCACGGATTTTAGTTTCAATGTTTAGGGTGGATTTTATGAACGTCTCTCTCTGACGGTCAGGGCATTTTGCAGGAACGGCCAACAGATAGCAGCAGAGTGCCAAATGTCGGTAACGTTCTAGTTTATCAATTTTCATCAATTCCTCCTTGTGTTATAACTTTTTCGTCCCAAGAGGCCTTTTTCTTTTCATTTTAAGCTGACTGATCATGAATTCGAAGATTACAGTAAAATTATTACATGCGCCTATTTAATTTTCACACGGGACACAATTCAAGTCTTACAAATGTGCTCCATGTGGTCTCACCTCCACTCCTTTGTCCTTTGAACTAATGCTGCTTTCCTTTACACCGGTCAGTAAAGATATTTACAAACGCCCAATACTAAGATTGAAGCAGAATTTCACGGGAACGTTGAGGTTATGTTTTGTGGAAGAAAAAAAAACAAGTAGAAATGTAATTTGTGCTCACGATCATTTTAAAATAAACCATTTCGATTGTTTGTTTTTTAGCGAAACAAAACAACGAAACCTACATGATTTGCTTTGCGTAAACAGCAGCTTGTGGTTGTAATCGTAGTTTGTAGTTCAAAATGATCGCCGAAAAGATGACTTTTTTTTCACAGACACAACCGAACTTGAGCGCGCGGATCACATTTGTCCACAGCAGAAGTCAGTAGTTTTCACTTCGCCCTGAAGGCAACACAGCCCCCGGAGCCCAAACACCGCCCCATCGATTAACCAAACGCACCGCCGAACACGTACAAGTGTGCAGTCTTCAGACGCCAGCGAAAACTTCGTGGGACTTGTGGGTAGTTTTTGTTTTTTTCTGTGAAGGGTTAAGCCCGGCGACACCATGAAGAGTAGATTGCAGTCACCAGCGCGGACGCGTGTGTTCAGCAGTAGGCCATTTTCAGTTGTCTTTCCTCGGCGGCCCGGTGTGTAAATAGAGAAACGGCTGTTATTGTTGTGGCCTGCATGACGTTAGCCTGGCTTCGGAGTAGCCGCAGACCCGTCTGATCCCCCAGCAGAACCCGCATCACACACCCGAAACGACAAGAAAAATGGAAAAGCTTTCCAGCTAACAACGAATAAGTCCACTGCGTTGTTGAAAAGTAAGTTCACCAAAGCGGCTTTATTATTTACTTTTTTTGCTAACGTTGGCTGCTAGCTAATATTGCTAAATAGCTACCTTGCTAAACATCTGTTTCAAGTTACTAGAGTGATTTAGCGTTTGAATTCACCGACATAGTTTCGTCATGTGTGATGTTTGTTGCTGAATTTTTTATTTTATTAAAGTTTCTGCGTGTTGAAAATAATCACATGGATACGAAATGTTCACACTGTGCGTTTTCCTGACAATATGCGTCTTTTGTGCAGGACTCTTACATAATTCTTCCTCAGGTATGAGAGTCTGTGTGCAGTGATCGAAATAATACGAACATGGAGCTATACTGGTACATGTGAGTAATCCTTGTGATATTTTATGTCTTAACATTTAAGTGGAAATTTTTGGAGGTGATCTGCGAAGTTATTTAAAAATGACCCGTCCTCCGTCATTTTCTCTCCTCCCAAAGAGTTGTCATAGTCTTCATCATCATCAAGATATTCTTCTATGTGTGCTGGTACCGGTCCAGGCAGCGGCAGCTGGCAGCATACCTGAGCAACCCACGCAATGCCCAGATAGTCATTGTTGGAGGAAGGGCCTACCTTCATCAGATGTGTGAGAGACAGAGTGTAAGTGTCAAACTCGGAAGCCCCTAAAAGCATGTCCTACATTTTAAATACGTAATTTAGCTACCCGTGACAGAATTCGTTTCGTGTTAATTAGTGAAATGGCTTTTGAAATGCAGTTTTGAAAAAGTGTAGAGGCTCCTCTGTGGTATATCATGTTTGAAAAGCTTGTAGAAGGTCACAGATAAGATACATATTTGCAGAGATGTTGTTTGTGCTCTGGGGAAAATGTGGGTTTTTCATTTTGTTACACTCAGTTGGAACAGAAAAGCAGAGAAGCTACATTTCACTTTCTCAAAAGTAGTTTTTTTTGTTTTGTTAAAATAGTATAATGCATATGGTTTGCACGCCTCTGAACCCTGAAGAAGTCATGTGGTTGTAGCTACAGCTGTGACAGCCTTCCAGTTTAGCATGCAATGCTTAGTGTGTAAACGGAAGTGAAGTTTGTAAAATTTCACAGATACATGTGAGCTCTTTTTTTGGTCTGGTTGTCGGTCTTACACTTTGCCTTTCCTGAATATTATGAAGCTTGTAATAGCTGGAGGGCTGTGTCTTAATTGGTATTTGAATGTGGTTTATTCTTTTGCCGTTTTAGGGGGTTGTAGAAAATAAATATCTTTTTTTTTCTCTCCCTATCTTATATGGAGACTTGTGCGTACCTCAGATAGTCATGTGTGTGCTCCCCAAGGGGGTTTATGTTTTCTGCCTTGCTAAACCACTAGAATTAATCTCTTTGATTTAGATATCTCCCATAATGTTGACTGTGAATGTCAATGGTTCTCTGGTTTCTAATGATTTTAATATTTTCATTACTTTATTTATACATTCTGAATTAGAATGGCCAAATGACTATTATTAATGAAAGCTGCCTTTAAAATAAATGGAACTAGTTTCCTGTTAAACTGGACCCTTGTCTCTCTTACTTTGGTTATAGAAGTGAAATCGAAACAGCGCTGCTGTGATATTTATAGAATTGTTTAAAACATTTGCGCAACAGGAAATGCCAAGTTGTAGAAACAAGTACAGAAGTTTAAACAGAGATGCAATGACAATTTATGATACATTGCAGATATCACAAAATTCCTGGGCTTAATTTGATAACCAAAGGCATCCTACCTACATCCTTCACTCCTCTGTCTACTTCCTGCTTTTCTGGATCCTTTGTTGTATTTTCTTCTAATTCTTTTCCCGTTTTCCCTTTCCTCATCTGAAATGGGTGGTGGCTGTTAAGAAAGAGAGTTACTCTGTGTATAGGCCCTGCCGACAGGTTGGGAAAATGAAAAAGGATGTTTTTTTCAGTCAATAATGTGATATTTATGTTTGTGTTGTCTCAGATACCACCCATCCATGGAGTATCTTGACAAATTGGGTGTTCTAATTCAGTCAGATGACAATTTGAAATCATGAAATCAATTAAATGATAGCCACCAGGTGCTTGTTGATATCCCTCCAAAACTTTACAGGTTTGTATCATGCCCTTGTGCCATACATGTGGCACAAGCGCTTGAATTTCCCCTTGGTCTATGGAGGGGACCATGTCCTTTGTTCTGGTTGGTAAGCGCCCTGCTGTTGCAACAATGAATAGGTCCCTGGAGAAGGCCGTTACTTCTGTGGGCAGACCAAGTCCATCTAGTCGAATAGCAAAGTTCTTTTCTAACTAGGGAACGAAATCTGTCATCACAACCCTCATACGTGCCAGTGAAGAGGTGCCTTTGCAGAGCGTGAGAAAATGTCCCATTTTGCTGGTGTTCAAGTCAGTCGTGAAAAGATCCAGCTTGACTTGGAATGTATGCATCTGTTCCACAAGATCAATGACAGTGTTGTCTCTGCCTTGTAGTCCCACATTTGACTCTTTCACATCTTAGAATATGTCACAGAAATCGGATATCAGCCATGTAGTTGTCGTTCAGCATGTGTTTAATGTGAGCTTCTGTCTTTTTTGCTTGCTGCTTTGAGGAAAGTTGTAATCTCCTCTTGGAGGTCACCAAAACACTCCAGACATTGGACCGTGCTTTTTTGCAGCGTGTAGAATTAGCAATATAGGAGCCTTGATAAGTAAAGAATAAAATTGTTGCCATCACACTGCCCACTGTTGTTTTAAGTTCCCAGCTAAGTTTCGCACACAGTGTGCTGTCTGATACCTCAGTGTAGTATATTGAGGTTATCTGGGATATAACAGCAGATGCAAGTGCTTTTAGTCCATTAATGTTACCTGCCATGGATAGAATAGAATACTCCTTTAATCATCCCACAGTGGGCACATTTTTAGTGTCTCCATGGATGGAGCTCCATCACAAGTATGCACAGACTATTTTAACACCATTGTTTTTGAAAAGTGTGGAAATCTTGTCAAAGACCTGTTGTCTCCTTCTAATGTCAACAAGCCAAGCAGTTCCTCTCTGAAGCATTTGCCATTAAAAAGCAGACTTATGAGCACCATTCAGCAGTGTCAGTTCTGTCTGAGGACTCGCCTATTGCCAAAGACATGACATCAGCTTTCATCAGTTCAGTCAATAGTGTTTAATATGTCTGTAGCTAGAATTTCAACCCAAGGAAAGTTCAACTTAACTGACAAGGGCACATTTTTAATAGCAGCTGCTACACTCATTTTCATTTTGTCGTCATTTATCATTTCATTCACCACGGCCAACATACAAATTTTCATGGTTTCAGAATCTGTAAATGGCCTCTTCTTTTTTGCTAATATCCACAAAACACAGGGGGAAGCAGCAGTAGTTCTCTTGAGCTGTGCAGGAATGCACCTTTTGTCGTACAGCTCCTGTTATAAGCTCTTTTACAACTCTCACCTGATCTGTCAGGGAAGTTTGTCCAGAAAGTCGAGTGTTTCTCAGTGTGTCTCCCCTGGACAGGGTAATCTTGTAGTTCCCCGACACACTCCAAGCAAATTAAACACTTTGGTTTTAGCTTTTAAAGTTGACTGTGAAATTAACAAGTATTTGTCAGTCCTGGCTGGGATAAACCAATGGCTTTTGTTGTCGAATTTATGTTTTGAAGTTGAGGTGGACATGTTTTAGGCTTGGCATCTTGCCAATTGTCCTGGCAGCACCCTATGTCACACAGTTCGCCACACTTCAAAACAACTGCGCTGAATTGTGTGTTGACTGTTTGAGGGCTACAGAGAGTTTTGTATTTACAGTCTATAATCCTTTAGGTCCTATACTATTACACACCGTAAATGCTATAAAAGTATTACAGACCAAAAGTCCTACATTTTAGGAATTTCTGAAGTCCTGAAATGTGCTGCCCAATGTTTCTCTGGATGGACGACATGCTGGGCCGCTCAGGTTGGTTCAGGGCCACATGTGAACTGCAAACCCCCAATTGAAAAAGCCTGTCTTCAATCATACTGCTATATTGACTGCATAAAAGAGCAGTGGTTACACAACAGGTGAAAAAAATGAATATTTTTCATCTCTGTTTGCATATTGGGCGATGCATTGTAGATCGTCTGGAATGTACAGTGTGGAAGTCCAATGACAGTATGTAAGACTAAAGTTTTCAGCTGAAAGACCAGACCAGTGTGACTTGGGTATCGAAGTTTAGCATGGCATCATGCTTCGATGTATTAGTTTGGATGTAAAAAAGACAGAAGAGATTCATATTTTATAAGTGTAATGTTTTAGTGGTTGCGGAATATTTTTCACCAATTAGATGTCATCATCATTTGCCACGGCCATGTTAAGTATTTATTCGATGTGACCTGTATAAAACCATAATTGTATAAGTAGATAGTTATTGGCTTTGTGTGGTAAATAGATTGAATTAGCAGTGGCAGCCGGCTGCATCTTTCTTGTTCTATCCATTTCACGCTCACAAGAGGATGCTCGTTTTGAACCAATTATGTCATCAGTCCATCATTGCTCATTTCGTACTCAATTTGCATATGCCTTCAGGGGATACATTAAGACAATTTTTTGCATCAAACAAGCTAGGTAAATTTTTGGCATGTTTGCTTTCTGTCTTCAGAACATAAGCTTCTTTAATACACGAGATGTCTTAAAGTGCTCCTCATTTTGGGATTAAAACGTTGTTTCCTGGATCTGCTCGGAGTAATTTTCTATCATGTGCTTGTTTTAACTCTGTCGTGTTTGTTTTGTTATTCAACACATCTTTAATGTCTTCCTATTATTTTAATGTGTTTCTCTTGTTTGTGTAGCTCTTCTCTAAATGGTGCTATTAAGAAATAAGCTTTTTATAAAATCCAGAAATGAGGCTTTGATTTTGAGCTTTACATCTCTAGCCAGTCTAAGGATAAAAGGTGATGTGACTGAAGCCTTTACATTTTTTAATGGAAAGATGGATAAGTGCAAGCCCAACATGGGTGTGTGCTGTCACTCTTATAGATTGTCTCTCACATTTTATGTAAATGTCTCTGGTGCCTTTAAACAACAGCACAGAAAACAGTACAGTACAAGATGGTTAGCCGTCCTCATTCCAATTCCCAAATTATTGTTGTAATCTTTCCCAAAAAGTGGTGAAAAATAGGTTCCATGGACTTGCCGGTTAAAAAAACAAACAAACAATCAAACAAACAAACCATATTTCGATAACCGCTAATGTCTTTGCCAGAGGTGTGTCCTGTAAAACCAGCAAGGTTAGTTTTTCAAATTGTGTTCGTGAGGACCTATTCATTAAGTAACTAATTGCTCTCATGAAGTAAGGCACTTTCTGTGACAGTACTGTTTCTTTAGATGTGTAAATGACTGGTTTCCCTTCCTTCTGCAGCAAACCTCTCTCTGGCCAAGTTGGTACGGGGTTCAGGATGAATTGTCCACAGAGGAGCCAACCTCAGCTCTTCCCCCAGCTGCCTCATTCTCTCACCTGGACATGCCTCCACCGTATGAGGCAGTCTCTGGAGGTAGCATTCTCTCCTTCTCCCGAACATAATGATATACATATATAAAGAAAGACTGTTCCAGACACTTTTTTTATGTTATGTTTTCTCTTTGAAAGAGCCTTGCAAATGATCTTGTGCTTCTTCAAATATGCTGTTGCTTTTTTCTTTTTATCATAAAGTAATAAATCACTACCAGGTAACTTGATATTTTGAACAACTTGATGAATAATTCTTAGGTCAAACAACCTCCAAAGTACATTCGGCCATCATTATACACCTCCTCTTTGACAGAATTATTGCAGCAATTCAGTTACCTTTCTCAGTTTAAGGGCCATCACCAGAGTAAAGAAATCAACATCAGATGATCATCAGCTAATCTTCTGATGTACTTATGTCTTCTTTTTTGTTTCACACTGGACTTCAAAGTAATGTTCTAATGCAGCGCACACAACCAGTGTGTTGAATGGAAAGAAAACTGGTTGAAGTGTTCCCATTGTCTTCTATTTTGCTTACACAGCAAAGCAGACATTTGTTTCAACACATGGCACTGTGTGAGCTTTTGGAAAAGTTTGTTGTACGTGCTGCACACTGGCAGGACCTTTTACTGACTCATCCAGTTATTTTTTAAAGTGATACATATTGTATTACTTTCTTTTGAAGTGGCTATTCATTCCAAGAGAATGATGTGAATATATGTTTCCATTAGCCAAGAATCTCATTTTATACAAATGTTTTAACATACATTTGACATATCCACTTTCATTAGTGGGAAACTCTTGCAAAATGATTATTATTTTTCTGTATTCTCATACATTTTTAACCTGCTTTCCTTCCAGAAGATGACCTGAAACCCCCTCCCTATAGTGAATGTGCCAGTGGTGATGAGGTCGAAGCTCCTCGCCTGTCCTATCACACTCCTCTCATTTCTGAAGGATCAGATACCAATAGCATAAATGAAGCACCACCTCCTTACACCCTGTCCTTGCCTGTACAAATCTGTCCACAAGAAGGTGCCGTGAGCAGTGCCAGCAGTGAGTCCCAGTCAGAGGGCAGGTCCACTTAATCAATCGCTGATGCCAGTTTGCCTTTTCCATGCACTGCCTTCCTACCTTCAACCTCAGTGATCATTGCCAGCCTAACTCTCGTTACTTGGGAGCAAATTATGTGGATGTGAGTGTGCATGAGTGAGTGTGTTCAATGGGTTTAGGAACCAAATACATTTTTTTTCTTTGTATTATTTAAAGTGGTCTGAATTAATGGGTTTGGCAATAACAGATGATATCAGGAAGCCCATGTGCCTCAGCCAGGACAGCAGAACCTGCCCCCCTATAAACATGTCTCATGTGAAAACAATCTCCAACTTGCTGGCAAAGAAGAGCCTCCAGGGGAACGGTCTGACTTCAGAGGTATCTGGTGTTCCCGGTGAAAGTCTGCTAAGACTTCCTCATCGGTTTGCAGGCTGTAGCACCTTCAAAATGGAGTAAGGACTAAGTCAAGTTGCGCTTTGTTTTTGTTTTTTTTCTTAACCAACATATAAATGCAGGGAAAGGGAAAGCTGAATTTTCATCAGATGATAGCAGGTGGGTTGCATGATTGCATTTTTTTCTACTGCATTCCAGCTATTCGCTGTCCTCGTGGACTGTTTTGTCTGCATGGAACCAAAGCCCAAACGTGACTGGTCAACACATTTCAAGATTACAAACCAGAATGCTTCCAGTCCCTAAATCTGGCCAGATGCCTACAAGTCAAGCATGCCTATGCAGATGTCTGTGTATTTAACTGGTAGTGTGTAATCTGTCATGACGATCATTAAATGACACTGGACAATTCATAGGCTAATAAGGTTGATAAATGGAAGTTACTTAGATGAAGTTGCAAAATGGAACAGTAGCTACCTGAGCAGCTCATGGCGGTTGTTAGGCCACATTTTCTGCCAGGTTTTGGCACTCAATCTAGATAACACTAATGCAGTATAATACATGTACCTTGAAGGTATTTCTTTCATGACCATTATATTTTATATGTTATATATTGTTTTTCCTCTTTCAGTTTTTTTTGTCAACCACACTTTACACAATCCTTTTTTTAAGCTTTCACATTAATAGGAACTGGCCTGTTTTGGGAAAAAAAAGTCTATTTTTCAGTGAAATAGCAAACAAACAGGGTGTTAAAGTCTGCTGTTTATATATTGCTAGTGTTCTAAGCACTGCTCGTGCCTCCTGATGCAAAAGGTGGAGTGTTATGAAAAGCAAAGTGTTTTGAAAGAGGAAAGACCTGAAAAACCCCAGGCATAGAGGCAAGCGCTTCGCACTCCGTATCGAGGTACTTGAGAAGTAGAAGAGGTTAGCATTCGTGTAAAGGCAAAACTGCTCTCAAGTAGTTCAATATTCTCAGCATTACAATCCAAAACAGGGCGTTGCTGCCGGGCTGTACTAAACTGCATTAGTTTTATTCAAGTGTACCTAATAAAGTGGTGAGTGTGTATGCCAGAAGGCATTGTTTTGATATATTATTACAAACCTGAATTTTGTGATTTCAGTGTCTCAAAAAGTTTTGAAAGTGAAGTGTGATGAAATAGTTACATCCCCTTTTTATGTAGTTGTGACCTCAGCTGCAAGATAATCAGATTATATTGTTATGCGGTGTATTTAGTATGTCTTTGGCAGAGAAAAAACTTCCCAAATTAAAAAGAAATGACTCAAAATCATGATAAACATGTTACTAGATGACTCACTGCAGTTTAAACGTTTGTTTGATACTACTGACTGCTGATAGGAAGGCAGTATCACAATCAACTGTAATTGGAACCTAAATAGACGTCATGCATTTTAAACTGGCAGAGTCTGGTAGAGGTCAGCTCACTTTATTTTATTTTATTTTATTTTTATTGTCTTTTTGCAGTGTCATAAGTGTTGGAGAATTTCATGAATCGCTTTCTGTGTCACTATTTCAGTTTACCTGGAAACAATGAGGTGATCCACCTACCATGTTTCGGTTATATAATCTGCACAGTTTCCTTACGTATGAGGAAAAAAATAGATAAATAAAATACTTGCTTTGTAAATGTGTTTTTGGCCTGTGGGGAATCATGTAAATGGGGCCTTGTTGGCCATTTAGATTTATAATTGTGTGTTAATGTTGTCCGTATTGTGATAAATTATCTGTCACTAATGCCTTTTATGGAAAATTCTCTTGTCCGCAATCAGAGGAATGCAATACAGAGGCTTCAAGGTAAAAATGTAGCTTTGAACCTAGATACCACCACTAACTGCAGTCTTCTACAATGCACTTCTCATTCATTCATTTCATGTCCTCAGCCATGATGGTTGTAAATGAGATCTCCTATTGGTAGCATTTTAACTTAAGGGGAGATTAATTTGTTTATTTTTCTCTGATTTGGGGAAATGTATCTTCTGTATTAAACTATTGTTTATACTCGTACTTTGTTTTTAGTTTTCTTTTTGTCTTGGGTTGCTTGATAAGCTACTGCATGTCAGAGTAACAAGGTCCACGGTCTGTTGAAATATATGGGTTTTTTTATTGGCAGAAAATGTCATTGATTGAGCAAAATGTTGTGAAATGTCATTCATATTTCTTTCAGAAATACAAATCTGTACTGATGAATCTAAAAAAAAAAAAATCTCCATATTTTTTAAATGCTTCTCCAAGATATTTACCAGCTGCTTAAAAATGCAAGAACTGTACCCAAAAGTCAACATAAATTTTGCAGTTCAGTGACGCTTGATTTCAAATTGGTTAGGAAGTTAAGTTATAATGTAGATGTTACAACATACGATATCTTGTGCATATTTCCTACTAGTTGGTGTGAGAAGGCCACTTCCCGTTGCTGCACATTTTGATCTTCTGAGTTATTTCTGTTCATTATTTCTGTTTAGTCTGACTTGTGGATGTTTATTAATATATTTCAAATATCTTTCTTTGGTATTCGGGCCAAGTCTAAAGGCATTCTTGTGGGGAAAAAACATTGACTCGAATTCTCTGTTCCAGGTGGCACGGTATATTTCTGAGGTCAGTGAGCCACTAGAGAGCAGTGCTGCACCACCAGAGCTTTTAACTTTTTTCCGGCAGGCTGCACCTGTTGCTGAGGCTTGTGCTGTCAGTGACACAATACAATGCTGTTGGTGTAATTCTTAACCGTATGGATAGGTGATTTGAAATAAGTAGTCCAAATGAGAAGTAAAAAAGGACATTGACTTTTTCCACAACTATATTTTTTACTCAGAAAAACAAGGTACTGATCTTACCAAAATAGGCTGTACAGTCGTCTAGTGTTAGCAGTCTGGATGCTCAAGGACATTCATATTTCATACCTTAGCACCTTAGCTGCTGCATGTGAATGCGCTCCGGTCGGAAAATCTGTAATGTGTATTCAACTGCTATTGAAGCCTTTATTTTTGTAAATAAACGTAAACTAGAAATGTAAGAAAATGACCCCCCAAAAAAACAGACAAGATGAAAGAAATATTGAAAACTATTCGAAATTAATTTATGTTTATGTATTTTAATGATAGAGTACATTTTTTTTTTTAAAGTAAAAGTGTTGTTTTAATATATTGATCCATTCTGTGGAATATGAGCAGTTGCTGAAAGCTACTTTTTCACTCGAGAGCTGTCTTGTCAGTATTACATCCAGTTTTGCGTCTGTTGTTAGTCATGCAGGTTTCGCTTTTAGTGATCAATGTTTTCTGAGGGAACATTTGTAATTTGAGGGGGAAAAGGCAGCAATCCATCTTGTTAACGGCTTTACTCATCATAACATCTTTCTATAAACATCTGGATAATGGAACAGCACAGAATTATCCAAAAGGATGTGTACTGAACCTCAAGCTTAATGAAGTTTTCAAGGTCGTCTGTGTAATAGAATAGAAAGCTCAATTACCCTCTGTTGTTTGTCATGATGAACAGCCATGCCTTCCATTTATGTGCAGAACCTATCACTTTACAAGTATTTTTGAGGGCTGTTTGCAGAGGGCAAAGGAAAATCCACACCTTTTTGCATTCCGCAAGCAAGCACATTCCTGTCATGGGTGAGGATGGATAAGATGTCAAAACCACTTCTGTTATTGATTTCTGTCTTTTAAAGTCAATTCGGTTGAGGTTACCCATCACTTGCGAGAAAAGATGTGACGAAGAAAATATTAACTGCACATAGACAGGCAAGGCACACATACAATGCATTCTAGATTTCACTGATTCAACCTACCGTCTAAAGCTGGCCTGCTGTTGCATTTCAGATTGTCTAGTTGTGTTCATATTCTGTCCCGTTATTTGATATCATTCGATGAAAACATCTACCAGGGCCTTTATTTCTATATTTTTGTGTATAAATATGTCAGTCAATATATTGCTGTCATACCTGAGGAGCCTTGGGTGAAAGCTTTGCAAGTTTACACCGAACCAAGCAGAGCAACCAGCGATTTAAAAGAAAATAAATAAATAAACAAAAATGCTGATTCTACACACATTTTTTAAAGAACAGCATTGTTGATGTGATGTACAAAACAGCTGTGTACATTGCAACTCCAGCAGGGCTGTATTTCCCTCACTGTTCTAAAAAGTTACAGCTCAACATTTCATGTGTGGAAGTTTCCTGCTGCTCATCGCATTGCTGATTTCCCAGTGACACATTGGGATATGTAAAAGAGGAGCTGGAAATACCATATAGATGAAGCCAACATAAAATGTACTTTAGTCTTCTCCAATGTTTTTCATTTTTTCTCATACAAATGAGGAACTTTCAGGTGTTGAATTGAAATATCATTAGTACGTCAAGTAATGAATTGAAATCGGTAGCAGATTTGGTGTAGACAATATGTGGTCTTTTCTGGTTTGTTGATGCTGCTGCTGGTTACTAAACAGTTTTTACAGCTGTGCGCTTCGATGTCACATATGGGTTGATGGAGTCCTGAGTGTGTCCATAATGAGGTTGTGTGGTTGTGTGAGCATAGGCAGCATCATTGTCCACAGTTGGTTTACTGGATATTTTTGTGTGAGAAGGTGAGGAGTTAGGCAACGAGGAGTTGTGCTGCCTAACTTTTAGTTATTCCGAATTGAACTCAACGCTGGCGGTGGTCCTTCCTATCATGTCCGCTGTCACAGTACAGACCCTCGTCCATCTGCAGTGACCCGTCTTCTCTCACATTAATATATTCTTGGTATAAATAAATTACCCTCGGGGGGGGGGGAACAATTGATGCAAAATAAACAGATGACACACCAGTGCTCAAAAAATTCTATTTACAGTCAAGATACCCCTAGAGACAGTGAGTTGAAACATTGATCTCAGGAGAGGGCTTTTGCTGTCAGTCTATGGTGGTGAAAGGTGCACCTGGTTTGTTACATTACGGTTCCCACTTAAGGGGTTTGCAAAGCATGGTTAGTCTTTAATTATGACTTTAAGCCTCATCTCAACCCACTACCCTGTTTTCTTCTATGCTTTTTCTTCAAGCTGACAGTCTGGTACCTTTGGGAGACTACAAAATTAAATTTATGTTTCTGATTCTCTGTCATAAATATACAGGCTCTAATAGCAAAAGTGTACTTTAATCAAAGGGAAAATAGAGTAAGGCAGGGGATTTGGGGAGCATATAGCTGTTGTCATTAGAAAGAGAGGTAGCATTGACCTCAATACAGAAAGGGAGGTAGCATTGACCTCAATGCAGCAAAACCTGAAAACCAGATGAAAAACAGTTCTAAAATAATGTGCAAGAAGAACTCTTTGCATTAACCATGAAATTAACTAAAGCACTCTAATGTTATTGAAAACTGAAATAATGATTAGATATCATTGGGCACAATTAAAGTTGTGTATGAATGAGAGAGGAATGGGGGCGCAAGTGGGTCTAAAGTTGAATAGAATGATAAAGAAATTATAATAGAGATTCACATGCAAATAGAAAGATCTGTGTCAACACTACAAAATGGATGAAGGCAAGTGGCTAATACATTTATAATAGATACTAATTATATATGTCTGTATGAATCAAACTAATCTGTTGAGGGGATGTTGTAAATGAGTTTGAACTACAGGCTTAGATATTATGAGTATGTATTTTCTATAATTCACTCAGCAAATCTACACAACTTAACCTTATGGATGACAAATGGGCCGAATATGTGACAATTCATAATATTCATTCAAAATTAAAGTTCCATAGGCAAAAATAAGGAATTAAGGATGGTAAACTGATAATGGCTTCTTTTTAGCAGCCAATCTAGTGATGGATTGTTTCTGAAAGATTGCAGTAACTGTTCCAACAGCACAGTGTTTTGTATCCTTATCAGCTACCACATGTTGATTACAGATGCTGGTGTTCCGTCACACATCTGTCCCGAGGTACAAAAAGTACAGACGCTGACATCTGCATGCAAATGAGAACCAGCCGAGTGGCAGTACTGTGTTACTAAAAGAGGGTGACATTTCAGTCACTCTAATTCCATCCTCCCAAACCTTATGGATTACACACCCTTTCATTCTCGCAACCAATGTCTATGTTTTTTTTCTCATCAGACTGTTTCCTTTGCATGTCAATTGCCATTTCTACTTTTCGGAATTCATATCTACGTGCAGAGCAAATTGATGGGCTCAGGTGAATAAATGGAATATGGTCACAGGTTATCTCAGTAAATTCATAGTCATTCTTGAAGGCATTGGCATCTTATTCATCAACAAATCCCAACAATAATCCCCTAATGACCAATCCGTAAGCTGCTGCGGGGAAAAAGGAAGATAAAAAAGGTAAAATGATTTACTTGCTGGAAAAGTTTGAATCCATTTCAATAAAACCCATGTTTGATTAGAATTATTTCAAAATGATAACACTGGCACAGCGTCCTGTGTGTATCGTATATCTTAACTCCAAGTTCAATTTATGAATTCACAATATTGAGTCTTTGTCCTTGGTGAGTTGTATTTTGTTATTTTTTTCCTTGGCTTGTTGGATTTATAAAATAGAATCATGATTCCTCAGACTGCACCAATCTTTCAAGGTAAGACTTTTTGTCCATGGAAAATATGAGCCTACAAATATTAAGAATAATAAGAATAATCTTTATTTGTAGAGACAATTTCATACAGTAATGAAATGCATCCTCATAACAATATTGAGATTTAAAATAATCTGTGGTCAAAGTATTTTTCAAATCGGTATGTTTCACAGTGTTTTTCTTACCTCTTTGTTTTATACAGCTGTCTCAACATCAGAGGTGCGATGAAAGGTCTATCATCTCTCCACCGTCCACCATTACAGCTGTAATCTAGAGGGCAGGTCTCTTCCTGTTGTTGCATCTAATGACAGGATAACTGAGAATGTCTGGCAGTCAGGGAAGAAAGGATGCCCACCTGGTACAGGAAGACGTGTTTGGGTATAATGCTGCGTCAGACAAAATAGCAGGTAGTTCAATTTACAGAAACTAAATGCCAGTTACCATGTTTTTTCATTTCCTTCTGCATTTATTACTTTGTCCTGCAAAATGGCAAAGTTTTGTGCAAGACGTGCACTTGCCTCAGAGGTAATTTCCTGGTCACCGGAGTCAATATGTTTTGCTCCAAATGGAAAAATGTCATCCAGGCAAGTGAGTTTGTGACTTATATCCTCCAGTGACTTAATCTGAAAGATGAAAGGTGAAAATTAGAAACTATGCTCCCAGAGGACCTGCTGCTCATCTTAAAGTCAGCCAAAGAAGCAAGCTACTCATCAATCCCTCCACTGTTCATTCAGTGTTGTCAAATATCAGGAGCAATTTGGTACAAAGACTTTAGAAATGTTTCTGACTTCCTGAAATACCTATCTAAACTCTTCCAAATGCTGCTTTTGCCCCTCTGTGTTTTGGGTTTGACGCGCATTGCAGACTTTTTTTTTCTGAAAACTGCCACACATCAGAGAAGTGTGTCGGCTCAGTGTAAACAGTGTCTCTCTGCTTTCAGAGTTGGTGGAGAACCTCCAAAGCTGCAGTCCAGAATTGTCTGGGACTTGTCAATAGTTGAGAAAAAGATTTTCAGCATGCAGAAGCTTTTGTTTTACAAGAACAGAATAAAGCAGTCATTCACTAAATCCTGCTGCTTGGCGTAGTGCCTGCCGATCTTTGACCTGATGTTATTTTTTGGACTGATGGCTGGCTGCTCACCTGAAGTCTCAAACAACAGCTTCCAAGTTTACTGCAACAAAAAAAGATGCCTCATGTCTCGCGTCCACAAAACTCAGAGAGCTGCTGCTCCTGTTTATCAGCTTAGTGAGAATTTACATTTTAATTGAATCCTGATGTTTGAGCCAAACTATTGTTGAGTTGACGAGTAACTGGATGCCCTTCAGAGGCAGAATTCACAGATTTTATGTGCGAGTCCACTCAAGATGACAGCCAGTTACACCCGTTCGCGTTGCCTGTGCAGAATTGAACTTCATCTGCCAGGATTGCTCTTTGTGCCATCACAAGAAATATCCGTGGAATTTGTGTTGGAATATATCTCAAAACAACAGCTGGGCTTTGTGTGTGTTTGTGTGTGTGTGAGTATGCAAGTGTGCATTTACATCGGCTTCTGTTTACTTTAATGAGCTTCACGGCACTACAGTTTTTCATGCCTTCATTGCCAAGGTTTGCAGGGTTTATCTGACAGCAGGGAATCTGACTTTGGCTCCAGGTATATGTGTTTACATGTGCGATGTCTTTGCCTGCAGATCACAGGGATCAACCAGCATTGTACTAATGAGAGTAGAAGTGTCCACTCCCACACACTCTTTGATGTGGCATGTTAGCCAACTCTGCTGATGTGAGAGATTATGTCTAATGAGATATGAGATTTAAAAAAAAAAAAAAAAAGAAAATTCGATTCATCAGCACTTGTCTTTGAGTGGACCAACTTTCGCATCTGTTTTTCTGTCAGACAATGTGGGGGCGCAGGCCCCCACAGATCACAACGTTTGGTGAGTTTGTGGTGTTTCCATTATTAGTCTGAGCTGCCATATTTAAATATGGTGGATGCATTCACGTCTCTGACGCTTTTAACATCTGATTTTCAATTCCAAAAGACTCTAACAAATTATTAATCGGTCATGTTTTGCAGCAGTTTAATTTATTCTGGGTGACGGGTGGCGTGGTGGCACAGCGGTTAGCGCTTCTGCCCCACAGCATGAAGGTTTCTAGTTGGATTCTAACGTGGAGGCCTTTCTGTGTGGAGTTTCCATGTTCTCCAGTGTTTGCCAGGGTTTCCTCTGGGGTTTCTGGTTTCCTCCCATAGTCCCACAGGTTGTATGTCACTATATATGTGAATGAGAGAGTGAATGGATTATGAATGAATGGCTGAATGCTCTGGATGACATTCAACAGTTTTTAGCTCTCTTGCTGTACGACAAGAAGGTTCTGGTCTCCAAACATGTTTGCTCAGGCCTTCCAGAAGGAGTGCTCACCTGATTCTTGACCTTTGTGGGTTTTTTCCCCAGATGATCTACGTTCCTCCTGCAAAGCAAAGGCTTGTTAGGTAATTGAAGACTCTGAATTGCCTTTAAGTGTGTAAGGGCAATGTCAGCTCTATGACTGTCTGGCAACCTGATCAGGATGAGCCCCACCTCTCTGCCAATGTAAGGGTGGAATGGAATCCAGCTCTTCAGGGCCTTAACAGAATATGTGATATTGAATATAGGTATAGGTGTGTGTGTGTGTGTGTGTGTGTGTGTGTGTGTGTGTGTGTGTGTGTGTGTGTGTGTGTGTGTGTGTGTGTGTGTGTGTACATACAAATTATGTATGTGTGTGCGTATGTATTTTTTTAAATATTTCTTTTTATAGTTGGGGCGCCACAGCTCAGGAGGTGGAGCAATCATACTTGGAGCCCAACATTCCTGGTTCAATTGCCGGCTCCTCCTAGTGAGTCGAAGTGCTGTTGAGCAAGACACTGAACCCCTAACTGTTCCCCTGACGCTGCCAGAGGGCAGCCAACTGCTCATGTTTCATCCATGATAGGTTAAATGCAGAGAACGAATTTCCCCATGGATTAATAAAGTATACATTATTATAATATATACCTTCAAATAATTTCAGCTTGTATACCATTTTTTAGATTGATATTTACTGAATATTTTATGGCCCATTATCATGTCTGCTGCTATCACAGTACATAATTCACTTGGGATTAGATGGTCTGAAAGTTGGGTGGAAAAAAAAATTCCGTTAGTGAGACTTTTGGCTCTCTTTTTATGCTAGTGGTGAATAAAGCCAGATACTTTTCAAAAATCAGCACTTCATATTTTCTCAAGGGAAGGACTAAAGTTCCCCTCCAGTCATAAGCGTGTTTTTTTTTCCTACCATCGGAGTTAAGCAAATTCCCTTCAGAGAATTCTGTCCATCTGGAAGGCTTTTTTCATTTTCAGCAATACAACTACGACAGGAAAACTTATACAGCATGTGTGCGTGTATTTGCGGGTGTGTGTGTATGAAAGGGTAAAAAGTTCATCAGGCAAAATATACTGGAATTTTAGAGTATAAATTAACAAAAGGACTGGTTAAAAAAAAAATTTTTTTAAAGCGGTTTACATGTAGTCTGACCTTCATTCCTGACCTGAAGAAAGAACTGATCACAGGGAAATAATGAAGTTGATATGTACAGCCAACGTTCTAACTTCAGCAGATTATGTGTCCGTGTCGCACTGAAAACTGTTATCGTTGTAGCATTAAAGCAGATAAGAGTTAATTAACTGATAATGACGCTCTATTTACAAAAGATGAAAGTCTGTAAAAAAAAAGAGGGGTGGGAATGAAATAGGAAAACCTACACACTGTAAATCTTACTGAAAAGTGGGAGATTTCACTCCCACTAATTAAGTTTCACATTGGGAGGGCATGAATGACAAGAATAATGAGTTATCTTTATTCCTGCTCCAGCAACACTGACATAAACCGAAGTGTGTTGATTTTATTGTTTTGTTTCCACACAACGTGCACTTCCAGGGTATTTGGAGAAAACACTTGAACTGTCACATTTCTACCTTTCATCTCTGTATGTTGACCTCTTTAATTCTGTTTTACGCCCCTCCAGCATTGGAGTGAAGCAAATCAATAGCAACAGAAGTAGTGTAAGCGAAGGTGCGCTCTTTTATGAAAAGCGAACTTCACAAGAATGCGAGATAAAAAAAAAAAGTAAATAAATAGATAAAGTCTTCCTCTATGCAAAGCTTTTGATCAACTTTCCAGCTGGGTTATTCAGGGGTTTTATCGGCTTTATCCGCCTCTCTCACAGATCAGAAACAATGTGCTTTATTCCATTACACTGTAAATCCAATCTCATGCTTCACGGTCTGTAGAAGAGTAGCCAAAAGAGAGACTGGATGAGATGGCATGGGGAAATGTTGACACAAATCCTGCAATGCCTAAGGAGATGTGAGTGGGTCTCGGGGGTAGCGTTTAGGGATTCTGAGTAATTAACCAATCAGTTAGAGATTGATTTGGCCCTGTGTTGCTATTATGCCAATAGACGTACGACTAAAATTAAGATTTCATTTCAATCAACAACAAACCAAACTCAGGCAAAATCAGTTCATTCATGGAATTCTTTAATCCCACTGAAAGGTCACTTTCGCCCATCTTGAATTACACCTCTCCAGGATGCATCAAAGAAAAGCGCATCTACTGTTGAAATTGACCACCAGAGATAGGTTCTGCAAAGTTCTCACTAAAGTGCAAGAGCACATTATGGTGTTGAAATTTTCTGAACATGAGCAGCCTGTAAATGAGGATAACCAGCAGCCTTCCATTACTGCTGTTGACTCTTCAAGACAACCAGTGAATCCCTAAATTAATAATGGTTTCAGGGAAATAAATATTTAATTCTTTAAATCTGTTGCAAACAGCCTGTAATATTCCTGGTTTTAGCTCCTGCATGATTAACACAGTCATATAAAACCATTAAAAAACCCAGAAGCTGCATGCCACCAGAAGCATGATGATCTCAACAGCATTTATCTTCTAACGCCAGTCATGAAAACGTTTTGCATGGGGATCAGCCATTTTTAGGTGTCGTACACTGCGAATTGACGACGATGCGTGTCAAATTGATATAGAGACTGTCACTGTTACCACAAAGCTGCTCAAAGTATAAGACTCCATATTGCGAAATTAAACCCAATGTATTTAGTGTGGCTTTGGGTGTCACCTTACCAACATAACCCTGTATAAATAGCATCTGCATGCTGCCAGCTGGTATGGAGTTCCAATACGGTAATGATGAATTGTAGTTGAACATCTAGTTAGTCACACATTCCTGTACTTATTGTTTCCAATTCGAAACATTATGATTCATTCGCTTCATTGTTCAACAAAGCTATTCTATATGAAAGATTCAAAAAAATAGAGACTCTTAGTGTTCACAGTCTGAAGTCAGCACAGTTAGCGGTTTAATTTATGAACTTAATTATTAGTCAAAATTATTATTGTTGATTGTTTCAGCCAAAAACACCACAGGACTCCTTTGATGATCTGTTCCAGTGTGACGGAGCACTGCTAAGTGAATAACCTCCTGCTGTCGCGCTGCTTTTCTCCCAGCATACGGGGTGCTGCTCCATCCTGGAGAAGTAGTGCTTCGGACCAGACCGACTCCGACTGTTTACTCTGTCCCGGGCCCGCTAACAGCACTGCAGCCCATCTGTGATGAGCTGTCAGCGGTGAGAACATTGCAATTTAGGTAAGAGTTAGTCTGCCCTGCAGCACCCCTCTCCACAGCTCAGCCGAAGGCCCAAGAACAGAGAGGTCAATGTAACCGTGACATTGGTTCTAAACTGAGAGACTGGGTCGACCAGCTGGAGACCAACTGTCTGCTCTGCTACTTTGTATAGGGAAATAATGATTGGCTTTTGGGGATTTTTGAAGCACTAAATGCAATTTACCCTTGATATGTTCTCAAGAGGGACACCAAGCTACAAATGCACTGCGATGACTGTACAGTCACACTGTACCTTCCAGTTCAGTGTACCTTGACGTACTGACTTACCCTCTGGCACCTTAAGACAGGTCTGCTACTTCTTTGTGTGTGTATGTGTGTGTGTGTGTGTGTGTGTGTGTGTGTGTGTGTTGGGGTGAGAGGGAAAGTGTGTGAGTTT
>CAAKHD010013726.1:162077-187668 GCA_901007705.1 Fistularia tabacaria | reverse complement strand
AAACATATAGCACTCATTCAACACTAAGTATATTAAAATTTAACAATTGTAATATTTTTTAAATATATATATATATATAAAAAAAAAAAAAATATATATATATATATATATATATATATATATATATATATATATATATATATATATATATATATATATATATATATATATATGTATATATATATATATATATATATATAATATATTATTTTTTCCCAGAGTAACAGTATATGCCAACAATAAGTAAGTTTGTGATTAAGCTAACACATAAACACATTTGAATACAAATAATTGATGCCATTCTCAGGTGCATGTTTGCTAGGGATTTCTGTAAAAAAAAACAACATTCTCTACCAACAGATGGTGAGCTGGCAACCTACGTTCTTTTTGTAATTTTTTTTTTACATTTCCTGGCAGGAATGTTTTATTTTGAACAGTCTTATGATTTAGAGTTTCGTTCAGTATGCAGACCCCCTGATTACATAGTAAGAAGCTCTGAATTTTGACAAAATCATAAACGGCGTGATTTCCCATGGGATTAGTAAACTGCTTCACACTGGACTTTTTCACCCGGGAGCTCCTCTGGTCCTGTCACATGGTTTTCATGCAACATGTCAGTTTCACAAATCTAACTCACGCAAAGAGAACGTTTTTAAGCTTTTGGTGTGTCATTCCACACCATTTTCATCTCTAAGGACTCTCAGTGGGCATGATCACAGAAATTGTGAGAGCAATCTAGCTGCAGATCCATGAATGGAGGTGATGATGGCACACAACATGTGAGAAGTTGCATCACTTTTTCCGCTGCCTATGTATACAAATTAGGCACTTGTTTTTTTATTCATAGTGGACACACAAACTCTCTGGCTCAACAACATTACATGATAATATCTATTTTTTAGGTCTGCTAATGTGGTAATTAGACTTTTCAGTTTGTTTCAATATATTTTGAACAACTCTGAACACACATAAATATAGACATACAAGGGTCACCATCATAATCAAAATATTACTTCAATGATCAATTTTATAAAAAAAGAATAACTCAATTAACACATAGATAGCACAATTCCAATCACTGGCTCAGATTAGTTTTACAATGCTGTCTGGTGGCAGAAAAAAACTCCATCAGGATGGAAGACTTTAAACATAGTAAAAGTAAAATTAACTAAAGTACCTCAGTGTGTAATTGTACAGTGATCCAGAGAAGTTCCATAACTCATCTTTTTTTTATTTTTACATTTTTATTTTTTGTATGTATTAATCATTCTCCAACTTTCAGTTTTTTCAAAATGAAATTCTCTCAATGGAAAATCATTGCAATGTTGCTTAAGTGCAAATTTGTTCATAGGGGTTTATTTTTATTTTTTTCTTTTAATTGGAACATTGCTAATGTGAAAAAGAGTGTTGTTTTTTTACGTTGGAAGTAGGAGACCTACCTGCCACTTTAAAGCTATGAAAAGCAACTTTGTATGTAATGTTGTCGTGATACTGTACATGAACAGCGCTTGAGAGGAAATTACTGACTTTGTGAAAAGAGTAAGTGATTAAATCAATAGAAAGAACCTAAAATAAAGTGATAGGATGGATAAGATAACACTTCCTGCTTGATAAAAGTGAATTGTTAATCAAAATTAATCTGCAGCAGCCCTCTGATTAATCTGATTAAATGTTTTAATCATTTTGCAGCCATAGTTTAAATGCAAACTATACAGATCAACTAACTAAGGTATTTTCAAAATGTGTCTTGAAGGGGTCTTGAAACCACCTGTATGGGTTATTATAGCATTGTGTATGTTTGTGTACATTATAATGTTGATAAAGTCATAGTAAGCTGTTTCGAAGAACGATGTTAAAACACGTTTAAAAACACCAGCTATCCTAGATGCAACCATTGAGTAAAATGAGTGTATTACACAATGTGAAATTTCTTTTGCATGAAAAGTGTTCTATTGTTATCCGTGTGAAGTAAAACTGAACAAGAATTTGTGATAAAGAAATTAATACAGAGACAAAGGTAGACCTGAAATTGGAAATTAATAGGAGGAAAAAAGTGAGGTGCCAAAACTCATCTGAAATTAAAATCCTGCTAAATTATTAATGTAAATATTCCTGAATTCCCAGCTCTTTCTAATTACCTCTTTTCTGTTCCCACTAGGATGGCCCTGAAGCCGGACAAACTGTGAAGGTGAGAACTTAATAATTCACTGCTTTTAAATATGTCATAAGGCCTATGCAACAGTTACACACTATTAAATAATCATTGTATTTCATTATAGTACTAAACTTTTGGCATGGCTGAATAATTCAGAAATGTATTCTAAAAGCTTTAAATTATTTTTGGCATGAGGCTGAATGAAGTGACTCGGAGGGCTGACTGGGGACCAACTGGGATCCAAACTGATAATGAGTTGGAATTACAACAATTCACTGTGACTAAAAACTTCCATTAGCCCTGCATAGCACAATGAATTATATTGCCCTATATTGCATTCAGTCCTTAGTACATGTGTGATAAATATAGTGTGGGATTTCATACAAGCATTTGACTTTTTTCAGTTGTGCTTTGTAGTATCCTCTCATATGTTGATGTAAAGATTATCATTTGAACAAGTTCAGTTCAAAGCTCAGTTTGACAGATATGCATGCTAATAGTTTAACTGACATTTCCACAAGATCAATAACTTGGGTGATTGTGATTCATTTACAAAGACTTACTTTGAGTTCAGTTTATTGTTGAGACAACTTTTCCATTCTTATACCATAGCAACATGCAAATGCAGAAATCCAAAAGACAATGTGTAATAAAAAGCTCTGGTATTTGCTGTTATCATTCAATTCCCAACTAAATTACCAGTGAAAATGCCTGTTTCAGAATACTGTATCTAAGAAGTGAGGTTCTTCTCTTTAGTACACTGTTCAGTCTAACACAAATACAAACCGGGGGACATCACTGACCCAATGCTCCAATTAGAAGCATTCTTTTTTCAGAATAGTATAAAGTGGATATAATCTATGGCCAGCATTCTAATGTTATCCCAATGACTGGGAAATTGACATATGCATTATGATAGGTTTGAATATTAAGATATTGTAGATATGCATGCTTTTTTCATAAAGTTTGGATCGGATTGGTATTCTGCTAATTCAGCTTACAATATAGTAGTCATCAAACTAGGCCAATAAAAATTTCACAAGTCAAATGAATAAGGCATCCTTTTTTGTACATCACAGTTACTATCTAAATGTTTATATATATATTCATATATATATATATGTTTTTTTTATTTATTTTTTTTTATTCAAGTGTCTGCCTCAAAATCAAATATATAATTTAAATAATTAATATAATCTTCCTCTAGCTTACCTGAAAAGGAGAGGGGGTATTTATTTATCAGGAGTCTACTGCAGGAGTCTGCGAGAGATATTGTGCCTTTATGTAATGCATCCATACATTTTTGATTGACCTTTTATTCCATTTCTAAATATTTTTTTAATCCTATTTTGATTTTATTTAATTAATTTTCTGAACACAAATGACATATTTTTTTCTTTGGACAACTAAAAGAGAAAAAATACAACAAAACAAAAAAAAGAAAGAGAGAAAGAAAGAAAGCTGCTACATACCTTATTGGTTTGTTTGACAGGAGCAATGCTCTTGGGCAGAAGTCAGCTTTGTTCTGATGTCTAGTCCCTGGTCACTGGATTCCCATTAAAATTGTACACATTTGTCAAAACTGGAAGAAACACGCAGAAACTGAAGGAGGGCTGGTTATTTCATTAAAATTGGAGAAATCTGACTCCCCTGTGAAGTGCATCAGTAGTCAGAAGTTAGGCGGGAGGTAAAGGATGTATGTGCTTAGATGTGCATTATATACCCCAGCAGGCTCTTAATTTACAGTGAGGTTGCTTGTTTTTTGGACAAGGAGGAGCTGCAGTTAGCTGACAACATCTGGCTCAGGGGTATAGAACCATAAGTTGGAGGCTCAGCCATGGACATCTCCCGAACTACCCCATTCAAATTGTCCTTTAGAGCTTTAGCTTGTAATTATCAAATGCCTTGAAAATAATTCAAAAAAATATACATTGTAATACTCTTAGGTACAGAAAGTGATTGTATTTAAAATTGCCTTCTTGAGAAGTAATGGAGAGGTAGTTTAAAAGATTTTCTGATAAGTCATAAGCTATGTCACTGGGTGAGCTGATTTTCAGATCATCACACGATCTGAACTATTAAAGTATTAAGATCCCCACAGCTACTGTAATTGATCTTAAGGGAGGCAATGAAATAACCACTTTAGTTTTTTTTATTTTTCTTCTTTTTTTTTTTTTCTTAGTGATAACACCAGCAGTGGGACTGAAGGACAGTGTTAACAGATGCTTTACAAAGTGACAGCTTAGATGCAACAGTGCGACAGTTTGTTATTTTTCTACATGACTTCTCTGTTCTGTTTCCCTCGATATGTACTTGGGATACTTTCTTTGACTATTGTAAGTCCCAGCAGTTTCCATTTATTGTGATATGATTGTTTTAGGCAGTCTGTTGTCGATATTTAGTAGACTGATGCAATCCCTATCTGAGATGTGAGGGAATAAAAAAAAAAATGTCAAGGTGTTTGCTTCTAGCTTTCTTGTATATAACTTTCTGGATTCCATTTATTTATTTACTTTTTTCAGTTTTCTTTTTGTGTGATCCATTTCTAGTTTTAAAACTTACATTTGAAATCACACACTTACAACAGACTTCCCTTTTGTATAATGGACAACATCTGAGGTAAGGTATTTTCATTGAATAGTAAATTTTAATGGCACCTAAGACCAGCTTCCTGTGATTTTTTTTAAATATATGAGGTCTCAGGGTTGTATTTGCAATTAGTTGATGATTTATACCATCTCAAAATTTAGCATCTTGACAAATAAGCAGCTCCAACGGGCCACCAATCCATTCTTTCTGATATCCTGCTGATCCAGTCGGCATCAGTTATCTTGCAAGGGGCAACTTCAATGTGAAGGCTGATCAATAGTGCCTGATTAACATGCCCTTTGCATCTTTATAAACACAAATGGCTGCTGCTGAAGTGGATTAAAATCCTGGACAGTCTGTTACTGAAAAAAATCTTTTGCTTTAAAGAAAAGTCGTTCCACTCGGCAGATCATCTTGAATTGGTTCTTGCATCACTTGCTTCCATAACCCTGGGTGGTTGAAGGTCTACCTGACTGTGCTCAAAGCTGTGACCACGGGGAATCTTAAATTAAGTGAGGAGACGAGAACATTTTTTGGATGTGGTCTGTGGTTGCAAGGCCAGCAGTTTGAGCAATTGTTGTTTTCAGCACCGCAATGTATAAAACCTGTGTAACAAATGAATGGATGTGAAGTATTTGTAATGAACTTAATGATTTATTTGTTTATTTATTTATTTTTATTATTTATTTTTATTTTTTACCAATTCATGCAAACTCAAGACATACTGAAGTACAGAGCATTAAAAATTAAAGAAAATCTGCTTGATGATTGCACATGGATGGGCTTGTAGATTTCTGACTGCCAGTCCCTGGCAGCATGTCTGGTGTTTTTCGACCCATCTATCAGGCCTATATCTTTTTGCATGTGATACAAAGACATCAAAAGTCTGTTGTCCAAGAATAAGAGGAAAATTTTTTTTTGCAAGAAATTTGAAATGCTTGCGTTTCCTCTACGCCAAGATTCACATCCTATAGTGGTGTAAGACCTGTGGTATTCAGAAAGGGTTTTAATTCTACATAATAGACTATGACATTAATTGACAGCTAGACATCATTCATTGGTCAAGGTTTGCTTTCTCATTTCCTGGAGGTCCTGAAAAGAAAAAGGTACATTTACAAGATTATGATGATACATATTCAGTGGATGCCATTCTCGATATATGTATGGGTGATACAGACATCATATTATTAAATGCTTGAAATTTAAATTTTAAACATACAGTCATGACTGACTCTGTCTGCCTGTGCCAATATATATAGCATTTTCTTTTATTTTCTCTTAGAAACAAAATTGTGATTTGATTAAGGGTAGTCGTTTTAACATCAATCAAATCTGCATTGTAACACACTGGTGCCAGCTTCGAAAAATAGACTGTCTCTGTGTTCAGTTTTGTACAAAATTTGTGGGAGGAATGATTGTGTAGGAAAATGAGAGTAAACCTGAGTTCCATGGCGCTAGATAATCATACATTTAGTTGCAGTTATTGTTGCAAGTAAGTGTTTTGTAAAACTTGACAAGTTCCTTCTCTTCGTACTCTCTACATGTCTGAATTAGTGGGGATCAAAGAAAACGGTAATGTCTGATTGTTTGATGGAGCCTGAAGTACCTTTAACAGGCTTATTCAAACGCATAACTGTTTTTGGGGGAATCTTCCTTTGCCACATTACTTGTTTAGGGGGATATATGCTTGTTGCTTTTTAACACAGTTTGTCCCTTTCCTTGCCTTTTTATTTCGAGAACAACAACTTTAACAGTCTCATAGCATCCTTCTTTTTTTCTGGGACACTCGTGATCTTGCTGAACATAGAGCCTGTCATTGTAGTTGATGTTAAAATGAAGTGTACAACTGCTTACCAAAAAAAAAATCCAGGTCATATTCAAGATTCAGGATTCAAAGTATTTATTGTCGTGTGTACAGTCTGGAAATGTTTTTCCCTGTCCAATGAAATTCTTTTTTTGCATATAACCAAATGAGTACTGATCAATATATGATAATGAGCATTTTGCCGTAACCAGATGTAGCAGTGCAGGGAAATGGAAACAATGCAGGGAATGTAAAAATACACAGAAATGTAAACAGTTCTGGCAAGATGTGCAAGTTAAAGTTGAGTGCAGCTTTGAGTGTGGAACGGAATTGCAGAATTGTCTACAGGTAGTACATGTTTTCTCGCTCAGTGGTTGAGGAGTCTGATGGCAGTTGGCTCGAACACATTCTTTAGTCATGTCGTTCTACATTTTACAGTCCTGTACCTCCAGCCAGAGAGCACGGCTGTGAAAAGACCATGTTTGGGCTGGGCGTGGTCCTTGGTGATGGTGGCAGCTCTCCTGTGGATTCTGCTTCAGTAGATGGTCTGCAGAAATGGCGGTGATATTCTGGTGATCTTCTCTGCAGACTTTACCACTCACTGCAGTGGTGCTGCAGTATCACACTGTGATGCAGCTGGTTAAGATGCTCTCAATAATGCAGGTGTAGAAGTTGCCGAGGATCTTAGCCTCCTCAGAAAGTACACCCACTGTTGAGCCCTCTTAACCCTCTGCGTGGCGTTGAGGGACCAGGTGAGGTCCTCACTAATGTGACACCCAGGTATTTGAAACTGCTCACCCTCACAACCTCAAGACCTTGGATGAACGGTGTCTGATGAGGTCTCCTCTCCTTCCACATGTCCACTTTCATCTGCTTTGTCTTGTTCGTGTTGAGGGTGAGGTTGTTGTCCTCACACCATGACACTAGGCTGGCCAACTTTATCCTGAAAGCCATTTTGGCGCCACCAGTGATGCATCCTATCACCGCATTGTTGTCTGGAAACTTCAGGATGATGTTGTGTTCGTGGGAGGCATCACAGTTGCTGGTTAACAGGGTGTAGAGGATGTTGCTGATGACTCATTCCTGGGTAGCGCCAGTTTTTGTGATGAGAACAGGCTGAGTTCCTGTTACCTAGGAAGTCTAGGAGCCAGTCACACAGTGTGGGGTGTCGGCTGAGGGTGGAAATTTTGTAGATGAGTTTGTAGGGTATTTCGGTGTTGAAGGCAGGGCTATAGTCCACAAAGAGCATCCTGATGTAGCAGTCTTTGTACTCTTACATATGATGGGTGTGTGACAAATCAGGGAAGTGTCATAACTAGACAGAAATAGTAGGCTAACATCAATCATTTCAAATCCATATTAGGAGATTGGGGACAGTTGTTATAATAAACAAAATGTATAATTTAAAATTGAAACATATTTGAGGGGGGTGAAGCACATTTATTCATTTTTGTCCATTGTTTATCTAGATACTGTAAATACATACTTAGCTTGACATGCACTCTGTTCAATGTCTTGTATTTCTGCAAAGTTTCCTGATAAACCTGGATGCAAACTTTTCATGGATGTTGCATTAATGTATGAAGTTGTTGCAAATTCCAGCAAGGAATGCAATTGTCAATGTCTCTCACTGGTAACAAAAGCAGATTGCTGCCATTTACACAATTCTCTCTTCTTTTTTCTTTTTCATGTCTCAACCACAACTGACAAGCTTATTTTTTGTGTACACATATAAACTATAATAGCCCTGTAGTGGGAATTCCTTTTAGGTCTTAGGCCATAATATAGAATTAAGACAGTATGCAGTCTATCCAGGGACAAAGCTTTAAAAGTAGTTATGCCCATGTATGCCTTCATGAGCTTTTACAACATTTAGTTTAATCTTTAATATCCATAAATTTCACACTATGACAATACTTTTCACCAATGCGTAGAAAATCTTTAGGCAGATCATTATTCTGTGTAGTCTGATACAAAATTCAGATTCATAATTTTGAGCTTTTGGTATATTTCTCAGTCAAGTGTGGTGCTATAGCTTATTATTATTTTTATTTGACCTTTTTATTCTTTTTTTGTTATTTTGCATATACTTTTTTTTAACTACCTACCTTTTTATCTCTTACCAAAGTAATCTTCACTCTATACAAAAAAAAAAAGTCTTGTTAAGAGATCCTTATTTTTCCATTACTGTATACTCCCATCCATTTTTCATCTCCAGATTGTTTGAGATGAAATGGCTTTCATTTGGCAATACAAATAAGGTCAAAGAGTAATACATTTTTACCAGCTTCCTGTTAGATTCCCACCAGTGGGGATGTTATATTTTAGAATTATCGGACCATCAGCAGCTTTGAAATATTCTGTGGGTCTTTTTGCTGAGGGCTTAAAAGGAAGGGAACATGAATCATAGGCAGAACAGAGGAGTGGTTGTTTCCCAGAGATCTTTAACTCAGGGAAATAATCTACATATTTTATCAAGTAATTTCAGCACAAAGCAACTCTTGATGTGGAGACCTGTCTGGTCTTTTTATGAAAACAGATTATCTTAGTGCTTATAGCACACCTGCTATGGTAGCGGCCCACCCCCATCTATCAAATGGGTTATTACAATCAGGTGCCGGCACGCCAGCAATAAAAATGGTGCCTAGATTGAATAAGAGTGAAGCTGGGTATAAGAGCAAGGCAAATGGACTCTTATAAACTCACTGCCTGGAGTCTCACATACACAAGACAAATATCTGTGTTTTGAATCATGGAATTAGAGTTTATTTTTATCTCATGGAAAATATGGGGTGATTATAGTCATTTATCATGTGGGGTGTCTCATATAGATCCTCGATCCTATTTGTTTACTCAACAACCCTGGCTGTTGTATTTGAAACTTTATTGATCATGGTGATTGGATGTAATATGCAAAAAGCATACCATATTGAATTGCTGTAGATTTTTTTATTTGTTTATTTATTCATTTTTAACACAGTGTACTAGTCTGACTACTGTGAAATAAGCCACTGTAGTGTGGCAGCAGCTGTCAGTATAATGAGTGGCGAGTTAGGAAAGTGGATGGAACTCAGATAAGGACAAAAATGAGAAAAAAAAAAAAAAATCCTCCAAAACATAGCATCATTTATAAACACAGGTCATTCCAAAGATGAAAGTCGCTAATATGTAAGACAAAAATAAGAAACAGCAGAGATCACACAGTACAAATTATGCTTAGTTTTTTTTTTTTTTGCCATTTACTGTCACATTATACTATAATTAATGCAGTACATTTGGACACACAAGAGCATCTGCTTCAAGATAATCCCGAATTTCCCCTATGGGGATCAGTAATATTACCTTAATCATTGGTCATTATAAAATTGTTGGTTATTTGCTTTAACTATGTAAAAGTTGTCAAGTAATCTATCTTTAACATGTGGTAAATGTTGCTGAACATTTCTGTAAACTGATCTCTGGACCATGCTGAAGGGATTACAGTCAGCAGGAAAATTCAGTCTAAGGTAGTATAGCAATACCATTATCTCATTATTGCACTTAGCTATTCATAACTTTTACATTTATTTCTTAGTCATCAAATGTTCCACTTTAAAGGAGCATAGCCATTCATTTCACTTATATGTAGTTTTACTTCAACAGTAAGAGTTTCAATGCAGGAAGGAGGAGTTATGATGGCCATCAAAATAGGTTGGTCCTGTCATCATGCATGAAGCCCATGGTTCCTGAAAGTATCATCTCCTTGGTTCTTCCTGTTCTAGCAGGTGTCTCTAGAACAACATTTTGCCAGGATGAAGAAATAAGCTCAGTGAAAGCAATAGCAGTAGCATGCAGCCTATGCAGACAATATAATTGTAGCAGTGGGTGTTGAGTAGGATCAGGGGATACAGACACAATCTCTTATCTAGAGTTTACCACAGTGGAGATGTGATTGGAGATACTTTCGTAATGTGCAGAAAGCACAAGACAGCAGGAGATAGAGGGGACTAGACATATGCATAAAAACATTATGTAAATCATTTAACTTCATATCATATATTCAATAGCATTTTTTTAAAGGGAAAATAATGGCAATTTCATTTTTTACAGAAAAAAACAAGAACACCTTTTCTTGTCTGAAAGAAGTGTTATGCTGTAAAAGCTCTGAAAATTAGGATATTTTTCAAGATGTTTTTCAGCTTAGATAAACTAAGACAATAACCATCATAAAACACCATTAGCTGTCAACAGTGACCCATAATTCCACAGACTCCATCATCAATTGCAACAATGTACTCTGACTAAACTGACAAAAACAATTTTTTTTTCATAAACATCAGGCCATTATATTCACTGATAAACTTAGTACTATTAAACAGCCAAATACTTCAATTTTGGACTAATCAGTCCAAAAGTGCATATGCTGCCTTTTTTGAAGTACCTCTCTTGCTCCCTGCACAGTTGAGTCATTTGGCCTTTTTTTCTGTTTGGAGATATGGGTTTTTGACTGCAGGTCTTCCATGAAGACCAATTCTGGCCAAATAATAAACAGATGTACCTGGGAACCACTGGATCCTGCCAGTTCTGAGCTGATGTCACTGCTGGATCTTGACAGATTTCAAAGGAATTTAGCTTGATGTGTTTGGCCGACCTTGAACTTGGTCGCAGAGCTTAGCTGTTCCTCATCCAGTTTTAAGCCTCCTACAGAGCTTTTATATTCTATTTCAATAAATGACATCAAGTTCTCTCTACCAATCCGTCAACCACCTGACGAATGGTGATGATTCCCTTAGCATCACATACCAATGCATTAGACCTGCTTTTCGTTCATCATACTGTTGACGCATTGATGCGAGAATGGATTCAATTGATATGTAAATAAATAAACAAAAGAAAAACTGTGTTTGTTTCATCAACTTTGCATGTTTATTTTTTTTCTTCAATTCATTTATTTTATTTGTTTATTCTTTGCTTTAATTTATTGTAAGGTGCCCCAAAATAAGGGAAAGCTTAAAACAAAAAAGTCCACAGAAACCACTCACAACCACTTAATTGATTTAACAATGAATGACTTGTACCATTACCGGTGGGTATGTTCATTAGGTACAAAGATCTAGGGACATTTTACAATGTTTTAATCCATGCAATTTCTATCTATTTTAATAATTTAATTTAAGTATGTAATTTAAAATTTGCAGTTGAATTCATTAATTAGTTTTTTTCTATTTATGTATCTATTCATTCATTTATTAGTGACATACTTTTATCTGTCTATTCTTTATTTTGGCTGACTCAGGCATTTACAGTATACCGCATGGCTTTTCTGAAGCAGCAAAAGAATGTAATCAAATGTTTGTTTTTTTTTTCTCCCCAACAGCGTTTGCTGGATTTGGCGTTCACATTATTCATTTGTCATTATTTCCAGCCTCAGTTTACCATGACCATAGTCTAATATGTTGCCATGGAAGCTCTGCCACTCTCAATGTAAAATTAGAAGTTGCCATCAGTCTTTCAGTGCAATCGCTACTTGATCTGAGTTATGAAACTGGCCTGAGGTCATCATCTTCCTGCCAGGGTGAAGAATATACTCGGCAGCTGCTCATGCTGATTAATTTCCCAGCAGAATTGAAAAGGGAAAAAAAATACAAAAAAGACCCGTGAAACCTGACACTGTCTTCACAATATTGCAGGGTGAATTCAGTTATCTTCCTGGGGGTGTGGGCGTAAAAGCTGGAAATTGTCGATGTAGATGGTCTCTTTTTTTTTTAGTTAATTATTCCCTTTTCCCTCGATTAATCTTGGACCGCAGGTGTTTATGACAAAATATATTTTTCCGTCTGTTTAACCAGGTTCCTTCATAGTTCCTGAAATGTATCGGCAGTTACATTCACTGTTTGTTTCTGCAGTTTGGGATTGAGGATAAGGCATCCGGTTAGTCTTGATAGTGAATTTAATTTAGACAACTAATATTAATGTACCATCCATTGCAGTTTTTTTGTAAGGGAAAGTACCATGCAGCTGCAAATAAGGAAATTCTGTGTGTGTGTATATCATCCTCCAAAGCTGATTGATTGAATAATTATTAACTGCACATAACCCAGGAAGGGAGTCACCGTCCACCCAATTGTCAAACAACTAACAATGAGCTATGGCCTCAGCTTCTGTGGGTTGTGTAATAGGACTACAACTGTCAGAGTCAAAATGAACTGTGGATAAGTGCGAAGAACAAAAAGGCTTTTGAAGAATAATATGAATTGAGACACCATTTGAATGTTTGGGAGGAAATTACACATCAATCAATTAAGTTTAAGAAATCCTAAGCAACAATATCTAATTCTTTCAAAACCAGCACTAATTACTGAAAAGTCTATTAGGTTTAATGCCCAAAAAAGAGCGATATTTCTTTTTAAATACTTTCATATATTTTATCACAGCTTTGAATTTAAGCCAAATTACTCAAGATGCGCGCCAACAACCTACATTTCAGAAGTTTTTGTTTGAGAAAAATATACCCTGTTTAAACTGTTCATTGGCAAAGTTAAAAAATTAAAAGAAATAAACAAACAAGAAAAAAATAATACAGTCCACTATCTAGTAAAAATAGTCAATATTATCATTTCATTTTATTTATAGTACAGTCTCAATCTGATTTGTTTAGTCATTTTTTTATTGAGAATACACCAGCAATTAGGTTAAAATGGTAGAGTTTATTCTAAGATAATATAACCATTAAAGTAAATGCTGTACATTCCATTCTATTTTCATTCCTTTTACCTGAGGTAAACCATACAAATACCTTCTATTGAAAAGGATCTCAAGGGAACATTGCTTTTATATTACCTGGAATTATTATATTCACTCATTTTAATTTAGCTATTTACAATGAGAATGGGAACTCTTGACCTCATGATAAGTGTGTCTTTATCAGTCTTATTGTAAAGGAAATTAAAATCCAAAGTGGTCATTATGATCTGTTGCAACTCAACAAGAAAATAACTGAATATGTTTTATTCTATCTAGTGCATTAAAGCAACAATTCCATCTCAGAAACAAATGATGGGAGGAAATTGGATAATTTTATTGTGTGCTGTCCCTGTTGTCATCTCAGGTTGTTTGCCTGTATCACTTTTTCATTGACATCAACATCCCGTATCCATATGCAAAGTACCCTTTTGTCTCTGAATCAGATGCAGTGGGTTTCCATTTAGGCTGAAGACATTCAAATCAATATGACTTCCTTGGACCAACTCCAGCTCTTTGTTTGAACCCATTCAATGATCATTTCAAAACCATGACAACACTTAAACCCTCATACCTCATGCTACAGTATGAAACGTTGGCTACATTTATACTCAGTTCTACACATGATTTCTTGTTTACTTGGCTTCCAGTGGTGATATAATGACATACGATGATCATTTGGAAATATGGAGTCAAACTGCATCAGATCCAGACTAATGGTCCAATCAATTCAAAGCACTTGTAAGTGAATGAGTGAATTAATGAATTAGAGATTGCTAAATGAAAGAAAGTGTCTGGGCTCAAGAGGTTTGAGGACAGAATGGGCAAATCCATTTCATGGTGTGTTAAACTAAAAAATAGTAAATAAATGTAAAGTAAATACATGCAGAAATAAAGTATAGATAATTTGCAAGGGAAAATTAATGAAGGATTATAGTTTGGGACAGTTCAATCCCCAAATGCAAAGGCAACTGATTTTACCCAAAATGACCCTCCATTTTCATTATTTCTGTCATTTGATACCCTTATTGTTGAGTGACTGTTGACATTTCATGAGAAATTCAATAAGATTAGTGATGTTGGTTATTTTTTTTAGTTGTTCTTCATAATGAGCTTGACACACACACAGCAGCAGCGGGTAAACAAACTGCACAATGGTAGGCTGAAACTTTGCTTTGAATTTTCTTTCTTGGGTTGTGATCTGCTCAAAGAAGCCTTGATTTCATCTGCTTAAGCCACTGAGAAGTTAAGACAAGCCCTTGGAGATGGAACCCCTCAAAGAAAAGGAAATAAGATGCAATATAGAAGATTTCCAATTCAAAATAGCCGTGAACGAGCACCAGGAGAAATGTTTTCTATGTCCATCAACTTTTTTACTTTTTTTTCCTTTCTTTACACTTTTGCAATACATTCATTTACAGCCTATTTAATTTTTATCTGTTTTGCTTACGCCAAAAACCTTTTATTCCCTTTGTTTTTGATTGAAGCAGTAACAATAATATTGTTCCATTTCAGCAAATCTGATATTCTATTCATTGAAAGTTAATTTAGATAAACATAACCATTTAACCTAAAACAACATATTAGTATATCCCTGACACTGAAGAAATGTCCCCTTTCCTGTTTTTTTTTTTTTTGTCTTTTTGGCATCAAGAATGAAATACAATATTAACATTTTTTAAAATAGCAAGTTAATTACTTCTGTTTAAAATCCTATATATTTTCACCGATTGTTGAAGATAGTTTTTAAATATCAACACAGGCATCCATCATGTCACAATTTTACCCTGGACTAACACCAGCTATAAAGAAAACTATGCAGGGTACTATCAGTCAGAATAAATATCTATTTATTTCAAAACTGAGCCAAATTCTTCTTTTTATCTGCCGACGACACGTTGGTATTTTTAGTGAGCATTCTTGCAAGGAGCTGGCAGGGGGAAGGAAAGTTGCATTTCACCACAGGTGTGCAGAGAAGATATTCTGCACACACATTGCACACTTATTGTCCTGGAGAAACCCACTGAGGGGTTTTTAATGCCTTGCTTCAGGGCTCAGCGTGAAGCTTCAAAGGAACTCATGTATTTCCTTTACAGCCAATGATGCTGAAAAAACAAGTTTTATTTTCTTCCCTGTTCTTTTCAAAATCGGGTTGTCACATCATATTCTCAGGGGGTCTCTGACACAACAATTGCTCAAAAAATCAGGCTTACTTACATGTACATCTTGTAAAATACATTTATTATTCTTTTTGGTCACACAATATGGAAATTTAGAGAACGTTGAGGTTACAATGACAGACTAAGTATTCATGAAAAGTAGTGTGTATATCTGTGTGTGTGTTTTGTTTTTTTGTTTTTGCAGTTCACATGTGCTAGAGCAGCAAATGGCAAAAAACAAAAAAATACATTATTATTACAACATGCTCTCAAAAAAATCATATACAATTATTGTTTGAATCATCATTGTTCTTCAATGTTTAAAAAAGGTGTTTGATCGTATTCCATATTTACACTTAAAGAAACTGTGGCGTAGAAGAACCCATGAAACTTATCATAAAACATGGTTTCTTCAATTATCCACCTGTCATGCAACAGATGACTGCGAAGACAATGGTTAAAGAAATGTTTATGTATTCATTTATATAATTTCAATGCTATAAGGTATAGCCATTATGTCCTTATCAGTGCCTCCTCTGTAAAAAAATGTCTCTATTGTTTTAACATAAACACACAGATACATAAATGAGTATATACATTTTCAGTACGCTCTGTGGGATGGGTTAAAAGGGTAAATCACCCTGGGTGTAAAAGTATAAAATATTGCACAAAACTTTGATATTCATAAAGGTAAAAATGCCCAGACCCCCAGCAATGTGCCCCTTGCCGCGTGCGTGGGCATATAACTGTCTCAGACCTGCACCCAAAAGGCACACTGCTGTGTCAGGCCACCCTGATTTCCTGGAACACCCGCCACCACCCTGCCAGGTCCTGGTATGCAAACGCACACGTTCTCAAACAAACACAAACACACACACAAAAGCACACACACACACACACACACACACACACACACACACACACACACACACACACACACTCAAACTCACACACATGCATTGTCCAGTGGCCACCACCACTTTCACACAGTACTCATTTAGAAACCTTGTGGGACAAATAGCTTTCTTCTTCTGATGTGCCTCCACCCATCCTCTCACTTTCAGAGGTTTTCCTCAAGGTATGCAAGTTATACAATGCAGACTTTATGTAAATTACCTCATTAAACAGAACATTTTGGCCAAAAAAAGCCAGGCACCTCGAGTGCCTCCAAATTTGTGATCTTGTTTCGCATTTATAAGCACTTACTCAGCCTTCCTTGGTTTATCATGGGGTGGTAATGAAAAATGAAGCCTCTCATTAGGTTATCTTACCCTTGATGATACATAGATACAAATAAACACATGTCTCAGGACAGGATTTTGGAACAGTGTGGCTTTTTATAGCAAAAAACTAGACACTTAGACATTATTGATTTAAAACAAATATTTCCCACAGGAAATTAGATATTTTAGTATCATTGAAATTTAACTGAGCTACTGCAACTATTTTCCTATCATATAGGAATATTTTGGGAGTACCATTTTTTCCAATTTATGTGAAAAAGTAATAATTATGCATATCTTTCATTCAAGTCACTCAATGTCCAAACTCTCATACTTTTCTTCCTTGCTTGCATCATTCAGTGCTTGCACAGGTTTTCTCAGCTTTAGTTACATCCCTTCTCTTCACTCTAGGTCATGTCTTTGCTTGCTAGCACCCTCATGGGAGACCAGTATGCAGTCCTGTCCAATTAATGACATAATATTAGCCCACATACACACAACATATATCCATCGGGTAGAAGTACAAACAAGGCAACAGGGCACAGGGGAGAGAAATATATATATATTATGTATACATGTGTGGGCGGCACAGTGGCGCAGTGGTTAGCGCTTCAGCCTCACAACACGCCTTTCTGTGTGGAGTTTGCATGATCTCTCCGTGTCTGTATGAGTTTCCTCTGGGTTCTCTGTTTTTCTCCCGCAGTCGGAAAAACATGCGGAACGTTAATTGGAAAATATTGGAAAAATTGCCCAGATCCAGTTCTAGGGCATACCCTGTTTCTTGTCCAATGACAACTAGAATAGGCTCCAGCATCCTTGCGACCCTAAGTGCGGAAGAAATGGTAGATAATCGATTAATGTATACGTGCATGTTTGTGTCTGTGTATGTGAGTGTGAGTGTGTTTGAAACAATGTTGAGAGAAAATCATAGAAATATAATTGACAATGGACAGTTAAAAACATGTAATATCTATGGGGAAAATCAAAAACAATAGCAATTTTAAATCTCACAAGTGATATTAGATGAGTGTATAATGAGTGAAATGTATATGTTTCAATTATAAAGGCTCATCCATATGTATGGGTTGAGCCTTTCATTATAATGTAGGACTGATTGTGGTTTCCTGTGTGTAGAATAATGGCTTTACTGCAGACCATGTCACTGAAGACCACTGAGACACTGGTTACTATCAGCTAAGTTGTAAAGATTTTATTGGAGGTTCTCTTCTCTTTTATTGGAGGTTCTCTTTGTATGATTGCCCCATGCTGATAAATGGTTTACCAGGAAGCCTCTGTCCACTGGAAACCAACAAAAAAATGTAAATTGCTGTCATTCCTTTTTATTCATTTTCACATTTAATTTTCTTTCTTTCTTCTTTAAAAAAACATTTCCACCTGATCAACCAATTCTAATTTCTGTCCCCAATCTATTTTTTGTCATGACATTTTCTAGTATCATGTCAAGATTGTTGTCAACAGATACTCAACGGATGATAAGCCATCTACAAAAAAAAAAGTGTGCGTTTCTCACTCCTTCAGTCAATGTTTTCTCTTCATATTTTGTTATATAGAGCGGGTTCATAATGGGGGAGGAAGCAAAACAAAGCTACCTATGTAGACCACCAAAAGTGCATCAAGGGGGTTGCCGCCAGAGGAGCGAGGAAAGGGCAATGAAAATGTATTTATGTTCTAAATAGCGTAAAGTTAAAGAGTCTCTGTAGCGCAGGTAACATGCTTGGTGAAATGTGCATTCCCCCCTCCTGTGATTTCTTGCACTGCTGTAGATCTCTGTTCCTGCTTGCTCAATATACTGGGAATTAACAAAGCCTCTGTGGAAATAATCTCTTTCACATCACTCCATCAAACTGCTCCCAGTTGATACTTGTTTCCTAAGATGAAACATCAAGTCAAAGCTTTCTCTTTTTTGTTTGCTTTTAGCACGTCCATGTCCATGTCCTACCAAGGAAGGCAGGGGACTTTGAAAGAAATGACAGTGTCTATGACGCGGTAAGGAAGCTTTTGATTTAACTATTTTATTTTTTGCTCACTACTCTCTGCTTATTATTTCACCAAAGTATAATATAACATTCTCTACCCCCCCCCACTCTGATGATCATAAAATAAATAAAGTAGTTGAACTGAGCCTTTTCACTTTCTAGTGGATTAATCAACATTGCATGAAGCCATTGCATTCAGTTGTTAGAAGTGCAATATCTGTAATGTTATATATAATACATTATTTTATGATACAATATATGATAAGTCATTGATTTTATTGATTTTTTTTTTATTAAACATGAAATCTTGAGAACTCCCTATCTTAGTCTAATTAATTGGCAGGATAAACATTTGTATACTTAATTATTATTGGTATGACTAGTCATTCATGCTCATTTTGACTTCTGCTAATAATAATTTTAATCATCATCTTTATTATCATCTTCATAAGAAGATTGAATTAATTCACGATTTGAGGCTATTTCTCTTTTTGGTCTTAGTTGTTCAGTATGCGTGTGTCTTTTTTGACACATTTCTATGTATGTATATATATATATCTATCTATATATATATAGATAGATATATATACCTGCATATACGCGTGTGTATGTGTGTCTGTGTTTTCTAGTCCATTGCAAGTTACTTTTTGATTGTTGTCTATGAGGGGCTTCAGTAGGCTTCAGGGGATCATTCAATTATTTAATCAATTCATTCATTCATTCAGTCATTTCTTAATTGCAATATCCCACTTGCCATGTAAAATTTGGCCAATGTATATGCCAACAATTCACATTATGCTTTTTGTCAGCTCTCACTCAGGCAGGCAGGCAGACAGGCCAGCTGAGACCACCCACCTGATGGAAGGAAGTAATTTTGGCCACATTAAATCTGTAATCTCATTCCTATGGTGACAACTCAAAGCTTGTGGCCATATGATGGGTGGAAATTGGCTGTTAATTGAGAGCTGTGCCTTCCAGCTAAGATTCTTATTCACCACAAAATGTTCTTCCAGTGCCAACATTAACAACCGTTGTTGGTAACTCAAAATCCATGGTGTCTTCACACGTGGAAGGAACACACAGCAAAGATAAATTGCTATGTGGTGATATTGCTATGTGGATGACATGATTCTTTCTTAAATATGTCTGTTATAATTATGGAAACATGAAAATATAGGTCATTGGACTTGTAGTGCATTTTTATCCTGGCATCACTGAAAGTTAAACACACATACACATACACGCACACACACAAACACACAGACATGTGCAGCAATATTGACGGCTGGCATACAAGATGCCTGCCAACTCATCAGGAGCAATTAGGAGTTAAATATATTGCTCAAGGACCCTTCAATAGTGTATCTTGGGAGCAGGAGGATCCAACCAGCATCATCCAAATGATAGCCACTCTACCCAAATTCACACTAATAGCCTAAAATTTGTATCACAGCATGAACGAAACCTCCCACAATTATCAAGAGATAGATCAAAGTAACATATTCATTTAAACAGTACTTTCTGATGATTTTGACCTAAATAACATGACCGTCAGAGTGAAAATTAATTGAACCAACACAAAGACAATGTAAGTGGGGGGACTATTCAGCATTATAATTTACATTTACATGGTTTCATATCATAGCAGACGGAAAGAATGTGAACAAATCGGGTTCATTTTGCGAGAAACTTTTCAACCAGACAAACTTTTTGACAGCAGGAAGAACTGACAACATTTTTCAAAAAAATGTTTCCTGACTGCAGCTATCAGCTATGTTTTTTTGTTTTTTTATTTTATTTTGTTTTATTTTGTTTTATTTTGTTTTTTTTTTGCTTTTTTTTGGTTTTTTTGTTTTTTTTTGTTTTTTTGTTTTTTGGGGCAGTAACCTTTTCCACATATATCTATCCCCAAAAATTCTCAAAACAAGAAAAAAGATAAAAATTGAACAATCATTTATTTGTCACTGCTCTGTACCATGTGAAAAAATTATATATATTGAAACTACATATATTTATCTATATATACTGAATGAAAATACAAACATAGGTTTCGGAATATGGTATTTATGATCTTTAGGTGACAGTGTTCAAGTTTAGCAGTTCTAATAATCAGGAATAAACATATTTCTCAGGTCATTTTGAAGGCCTTAATGTTTTCCCCATGCACCAGTTTGTCATCATATTTAGTATTTTTTATTTAAAAGTTCCGAAAAACCAGACATTTACACAAGGGACTGAACACAAAGCTCCATGCCTACGCATTGGCAGTGACCAAATTTAAAATTCCTAATCAGAGATGTTACGATCTTCTGCCTGTCCTCCAAGTCACCCCCTTGTTCACTTGTGCCACGTCTTTAAAAGTGTGATTACATAAATAAATAACAGCTGTGGTCAAATGCCAGATCCACGTATCTTCATGGCTTTACATAGCAGGCATTGTTCTCCAAGAGAGCGAGTTATGAACACAACTCACTGCTAATGAGCTGATTCACCTGTGGTTCCTAATAACTTTAATTAAACGTCTGAGGGATGAGTTTTAGCAAATATCAGGGGGATATCCAGCCCTTAGGAGCTAAAATCTCCAAACTACTGAACCAGAGCACTTCAATAAGAATATAATGAACATGCCTTTCAGGTTGTTTTATATTTCACAGTGACATTTTGAATTTGTATAAAGACTCTGTGGCAAATGAATATCAATGACTTGAGAGTTTGATATGAATATTCTAATAACTGTGGCGTATAGAAAGAACTTTACTATACTTGCTCATTATGCCTGAGGGAAGAAATTAAATGTGCAGTTCCACTGCAGAGTCCCCGCAGAAAAATATAAATAGGTTTGTTTTTAATTTGCATGTGATCATGAGGATTATTGTGAGAAGAGTGGAACTGCAACCACTTATATTTTCTATGCCACACCTGTTAAATGAGAACATTTTTTAAAGGTGCATTTTCTTTTTTTTAATCTTTCCTTTTATTGTACACTGTTGAGTGTTTAAATTGCCCAGAATTGACACATTTATTTGTCAATGAGGACTTGTTAATAGGAAAGTTTTTTTACTCTCAACAATATAAACATAGCAGGACAAAACCTATGGATTTATTTAAAGCAGTCATAAACGTTCCCTTATGTAACACTTCACATGGTGTCACAAGAGGCAATTTCTTTGATCGATCATTGTAAACAGTCATATCCTTAATTCTACACCTATCTATCTATCTATCTATCTATCTATCTATCTATCTATCTATCTATCTATCTATCTATCTATCTATCTATCTATCTATCTATCTATCTATCTATCTATCTATCTATCTCTCTACTGTGTAAGCAATAATCGGTAAGTGAAACAGATAGAAGTCATTAGGTGGAAATTTCCCAAAAGACAGCTGTCTTTGAATATAATTTTCCCTCCCCTATATGTTATGCTCTTGGACTCAGGCAATCAAAGAAATGATTCATTCATTAATTCATTCATTCTTTTATCCACTGCCTATACAGCATACCTTACACTCAAGGCAAGGTGGGGCTGTTGTTCAGCTGTCATTGGGTGAGAGGCAGATAACCCCCTGGACTTATCGGTAGTCAATCACAATTTTATAATATATAGTAATACTCAGTTTCAACATTCTTCTGTTATCCTTTTCCAGCACCTTCGGCCATCTGGCTTATGATATGCATATATGCTAGCTGCAAGTCATATGCAGTCTTTGCTCCAGGGGTCTGGGTTGGGGGGGATCTAAAGCTATATCAGATGGCGATAGGGCATGACACTGACGCACAGTCAATGGGCTGTTTGTCGTTGAGAGGAAGGGATAGGACTCGGGAGTGCAGTTTTACTATCATTTTATTTAGACGAAGTGGCCCGACATTAGAGGCCAACAATACCCGGTCGATGCAGGAAGCTGACAGCAGCTCTGTGCGAGAGAATAAAGGCAGTAGCTTAACACTGTTGTTGCTATCTCTCTTTTTGCACTGCCTCATCCTCTCTCTCCCTCTGTCTTCCTTTTGCTATGTCCGTTTCCCTCTGATGTACCAGATGGCACTTTTGATTCTCTTTGCAGTGTCACCTTGCCCAAAAATCTGTCACAGTGCATCATACTCACTTTGCAAGCCTCATTTGTGTCTTGCTTTTTCTTGAAAGGTTTCTTGTTCTGCCTCTTCTTTTATTTTGGGCTTTGAAAAGATAAACTTGTCAGTACATGTGTTCTTGCTGATGTTAGATAGTTTGTCATGAGATTATTTGGAATCCACAGCTTTGACTAATGGGGTCCACTCTTCACCTATAAAATATCACAAATTGAATAAAATACAACAAAATCAGTTTTGACTGAAGAGTCTACAACCTATCAAAGCTGCAGTGCACATAAAATTGCGAGGATAGAAAAGAATGAATTCACTTTTCTCAGAGCGTTGCTAGTAAAACTATCAATTCTACCCTCAGGGTGAGACTTATGTAAAAGCTATGACACATTTACCTGAATATTGTTTATTCTTAGAGGGTGTAAAGGGTGAGGATGTAGGCTAAACACCAAACCCCGAACTATATATTGGTTTTCACATTTGGTAAGTTAGATCTAAAGCGCACAAAGACAAATAATAGAATATCATCAGCTGTCTTTTGTATGTAAGTTAAAAATAAAAAAAGAAAAGAAACGCTTACTGTTATGGTGGTGTTATTTATGCTATTTTCAATTGAGGAAAAAAATAGTCAACAATGAAGTCTTCCATGTCGATAATCATACTTTGTAAACATTGCCCTGGTGACTACTCTTATTGTTAGTCACAGCACAAGCTAGAAGAAAAAAGGATATGGTTCAGCATTTGCTCCTGCAGATCCATGCTTTTGGTACATCCCCTCATTGCTTATCATTTTAATACTTTTACAAACTTTCAAAAATGTAACCGCCCCATCAATTAAAATTTAGATATTTTCTTTCAATTTGCTTTCTAAGCTTTAATATGAGAGGCACACAATGTCAAAGTGGTTAGCGTTTCTGCCTTTCTGTGTGGAGTTTGCATGTTCTCCACCTGCCTGCCTGGTTTTCCTCAGGTTTCCCAATTTCCCCCCACAGTCTGTAAACAGGCAGCAGGTTCGCCTAAATTGAGCAAATATATGGCTGGTTGTTCATCTCTAAATGTGGCCCTGTGATTGACTGGTCCAGGGTCCAGTCCTCTCATGACCCTGAGAGCAGGACAAGCAGAGTAGATAATGAATTGATTAATTGATTAATTAGTGAATGACTTATACCATAATACTTCCTGTTTTTCCTGAAAGCTGCCAAATCTATCTCTGTTAGAGAGATAAAAAAAACTGTTTGTGTGGAATCTACTTTAAGAAAAGTATATGTGTTACATATGCTTTCTATAGAATCAGCATCAAATCCCAGTTCAGAAATTTTTCTGCGAAGACATTCAGACTTTATAATTTTCCATGGAATGTGGTGCTTCTAGACTTTGGGTAAATGATCCCCCACTGGAGTTGCCCCGGTAACAGACACGGAGCAGGAGTGGGCATATCGATTGGCCCCCGACTTGGCACCTGCATGTTGGGATTCAATCCGGTGGACAAGAGGGTAGCCTCCCTCTGCCTTCGGGTAGGGGGACGGGTTCTGACTGTTGTTTGTGGCTATGCAACCACAGCAACTCAGTATACCCACCCTTCTTGGGGTCCTTAGAGGGGCTGCTAGAGAGCGCTCCTTCTGGGGACTCCCTCGCTCTACTGGGAGACTTCAACGCTCACGCGGGCAACGACAGTGTGACTTGGAAGGGTGTGATTGGGAGGAACGGTCCCCCTGATCTGAGCCCGAGTGGTGTTTTGCTATTGCACTTCTGTGCTCGTTACGGATTGTCCATAACAAACACCATGTTCAGGCATCAAGGTGTCCATATGTGCACATGTCACCAACTCACCTTAGGCTACAGTTCTTTGTTCGACCTAGTGGTCGTTTCATCTGACTTACGGCCGCATGTCCTGGACACTCGGATGAAGAGAGGGGCGGAGCTGTCAACTGATCACAACCTGGTGGTGAGTTGGCTCCGATGGTGGGGGAGGATGCCGATTAGACCTGGTAGACCCAAGCGTAATGTGAGGGTCTGCTGGGAACGTCTGGCAGAGTCCCCTGTCAGAAGGAGCTTCAACACCCACCTCCGGCAGAGCTACAACCACGTTCCGAGGGAGGTGGGGGACATTGAGTCTGAACGGGCCATGTTCCACGCTTCCATTGTCGAGGCGGCAGCCCAGAGTTGCGGCCGTAAGGTGGTCAGCACCTGTTGGGGCGGCAACCCTCGAACCTGTTGGTGGACCCCAGTGGTGAGGGATGCTGTCAAGCTGAAGAAGGAGTCTTATTGGGCCTTTTTGGCCTGTGGGACTCCGGAGGGAGCTAAAAGGTACCGGCAGGCCAGGCGGCATGCGACTACGGCGGTCGCCGAAGCAAAAACTTGGGCGTGGAGTTCGGAGAGGCCATGGAGAATGACTTCCATTGGGCTTTGAGGAGATTCTGGTCCACCATCCAGCGTCTCGGGGGGGGGAAGCAGTGCTCCGTCAACACTGTGTACAGTGGGAGCAGGGCGCTGCTGACCTCAACACGGGACATCAGAGATCGGTGGCAGGAATACTTCTCAGGCCTCCTCAATCCCGTTGAAATGCCTTCCAATGAGGAAGCAGTGCCGTGAGACCCTGGGGGGTGTCCGCCTATCTCCAGGGCTGAAGTTGCTGAAGTAGTAAAAAAGCTCTTCAGTAGCGGGGCCCCAGGGGTGGATGAGGTCCGCTGTGAGTTCCTCAAGGCTCTGGATGCTGTAGGGCTGTCCTGGCTCACACGCCTCTGCAGCATTGCGTGGTCGTCAGGGACAGTGCCGCTGGACTGGCAGACCAGGGTGGTAATTGCCCTTTTTAAAAAGGGGGCTCGGAGGATGTGCTCCAACTATAGGTGGATCACACACC
>CAAKHD010013726.1:139240-162057 GCA_901007705.1 Fistularia tabacaria | reverse complement strand
GGGCTGTCCTGGCTCACACGCCTCTGCAGCATTGCGTGGTCGTCAGGGACAGTGCCGCTGGACTGGCAGACCAGGGTGGTAATTGCCCTTTTTAAAAAGGGGGCTCGGAGGATGTGCTCCAACTATAGGGGGATCACACACCTCAGCCTCCCTGGCAAAGTCTATTCAGTGGTGCTGGAGAGGAGGGTCCGCTGGGTCATTGAATCTCAGATTCAGGAGGAACAGTGTGGTTTTCGTCCTGGTCGTGGAACAGTGGACCAGCTCTATACCCTCAGCAGGGTTCTCGAGGGGGCATGGGAATTTGCCCAACCACTCTACATGTGATTTGTGGACTTGGAGATGGCATTCGACCGTGTCCCGCAGGCAGTCTTTCGGGGGGTGCTCCGGGAGTATGGGGTACCGACCCCCGTTATACGGGCCGTTCGGCCCCTGTATACCTGGAGTCAGAGCTTGGTCTGCATTGCCGGTTGTAAGTCGGACTTGTTTCTGGTGGGAGTTGGACTCCGCCAGGGCTGCCCTTTGTCACCAATTCTGTTCATCATTTTTATGGACAGAATTTCTAGGCGCAGCCAAAGCGTCAAGGGGATCTGGTTTGGTGGCCACAGGATCAAGTCTCTGCTTTTTGCGGATGATGTGGTCCTGTTGGCTCCATCAGGCCATGATCTCCAGCTCTCGCTGGAGTGGTTCGCAGCCGAATGTGAAGCGGCCAGGATGAGGATCATTACCTCCAAATCCGAGACCATGATGCTCAACCGGAAATGCGTGGAGTGCCCACTCTGGGTCAGGGAAGAGGTCCTGCCCCAAGTGGAGGAGTTTAAGTATCTTGGGATCTTGTTCAGGATGGACCGGGAGATTGACAGGCGGATCGGTGCAGAGTCTGCAGTGATGCTGACTCTGTACCAGTCTGTTGTGGTGAAGAGGGAGTCTCAATTTACCAGTCGATCTACGTTCCTACCCTCACCTATGGTTTCCAGCTGTGGGTAGTGACCGAAAGAACGAGATAATGAATAGGAGTTAAGATTTTTCTCTGCAGGGTGGCTGGACTCTCCCTCAGAGATAGGCTGAGAAGTTCGGCGATCCGGGGGAACTCGAAGTAGAGCCGCTGCTCCTCCGCATAGGGAGGAGTCGGATGAGGTGGCTCGAGCATCTGGTCAGGATGGCTCCTGGACGCCTCCCGGGGGAGGTATTCCGGGGATGTCCATCTGGGAGGAGACCACGGGGAAGACCCAGGACACACTGGAGAGACTATGTCTAGGCTGGCCTGGGAATGCCTTGGGGTCCCCCCAGAAGAGCTGGACCATGTGGCGGGGGAAAGGGGAGTCTGGGCCTCCCTGCCCCGGCTGCTGCCCCTGCGACCCTAACACGGATGCGCAGTTGAAAATGGATGGATGGATGGTCCCCCACTGATATAGTGCTTTCAATCACCTTGTCAATAACCTTCCCAAGCTCTGGATATTACAAACACTCGCACATCGACTGCAGCAGAGCTGCCAGGCAAGGCACTAGCAAGACCATCAGGAGCAATGTGGGGTTCAGTATCTTGAACAAGGACACTTGAGATTCAGACAGAGAAGTCGTGATTGAACTTCCATCTTCCAATTGGAGACACCCGTTCTACCAGTTGAGCTAACTGAGCCGTGGGTAGTTAAGCATTTCCTCTGATGATTCTCTGAACATCTGATATAAAATTGTATGTCTCCTATCACAATCCCTTAGTGCTGTATCAATTGTCATGACACTTCAGCCTATGTCCCACTCTCTTTCTCTCTCACTCTATCACACACACATAAAAAAAAAACATCACACACATACGTGCATACACATAAAAGCACACACGTGCATATTTACAACTTAATACATGACACGATTTCGCAGGGATCATCAACAATTTCAGACACCTCATAGTTTGGACCAATTCCTGTAATGTACATCAAATGCAAATTAAAATATTACTCCCTGAAATTTGTCAAAGATCGGCCCTGAATTTTACATGTCATGAGCTGGTCATGCACATCACCACATATAAACTGTAGTTTTAAAGTGTGTTTCTGTAGAAAAATCTGTTTTTTCTAAGATTTAGTCAACCATGTGACAAACATGTTGCTTGACTGACTTCAATTCCAAGGAAATCTCACACTAAACAGCCTCAAACCAACTCAACAGGTGTTGTTTTTTTAGCTAGAGTAATTATTAGTGCAAAAGTCTCTGTTTGACAAAGAATAAAATAAATTCATGAATAAAATAAAATGAAATAATAGAAAAATAATTAATTACTTAAAACATCCATCCAGAAATGCATACATACATGTAAACATATAAAAAGTGAGAGAGAGTGAGGAGGAGCTACATAAAATCTTTGGACATATTCATTTAGCCATTCCTCACCATACCTCAAAAACTTAAGATGCTGTGGTCTTTGCGAAAAAAGATTCATCCTAAAGGTCATTTAGGTCTGAGGTTAAAACATGATTTGGGGGGTGAATAACAGGGAATTCAATTGTACATATGGATGCATTCAAACATCTGTTTGTAGCGTAAAATAAAATAAAATAAAATAATTATATTATATAAATAGTGTTCATTGAAAATATATTAAAAAAAACAATTAAAATGAATGAATGATAGTCACAAACAAAGAGAACACATGCCTTTTGAAAATAAAACCGCTCTAGACTTTAGAGAAATGTTTGACCAAAAACTTAAAAGGCTTGTGGTTGTTCAGGGCAAATGGAGCAATGTGCATTGCTGTGAATGTAACGTGGAATTGACGTTGGTAAATTTAAAAAGCTACATCTAGTCCTCCTGCTGTCAACAGTTTTGACATTGTATTAATCTTTCAATAGCAGAACTACATTGCTTAATGTGTCAGCTATTCATGGGACTCATGGTGGCCTTTACTTGAGTGTCTTGAATCCCTGTAATATTTTGCGTTCATACCATGTGTGAATCCTCTACTGGGCCGAATGCATTACTTCCTTGAAAGGTCAATAGATTTACAACTAAGTGGTTTGACCTTTTAATTAACCACCACAAGAAAGAGACCAGTTTATAGTGGTCTGACAATACTGAACTCTGTCATTATGCTGACTTTTGAAATAGCAGCAGTACTTCAGGCTCATTTTTCTTTAATGTGTTGCACTTCCAGAACAAAGGCTTTTGAAAAGCAAGAAAGGTCAAAATGAAAGTCCACTGCTTTTGTACTATGTCTGTTCTGTCTTTGCAACCGCTGAAATGTTTACACATTTTTTTCTTTCCTTTTTTCTTTCTATTTTTTTCATCCCAGAAAATGAACTTGAACTTACTCAATATTAATTACATGACAGCTTTTTCAATTATGAAATGTTTAGTTGCTGGGCTTCTAATGACACTCAGAAACCAGCATGCTGTTGATACACATCCTCATTCTATCCCCAGGCCAATTTTACAGCGATTGGTTGTTCCTCTTTATGATCCTTTGCTGTGAACAATTGCTTTTACAGCAGTTTTTGGTCAGACGATGCCAGGGTACGAAAAGGCTACATCCACAATGAATTAATTGATGACATATTTTATATTCCACCCTTTGGGAACATAGATACCAGAAGAGCACCCTCACAAATTAAATGTATGCATTTGACCCCCCCCTTTTTGGAAATAAATCAAACTATGAAAACTATGAAAACTATGAAAACTCACCACATGGGTACAAAGTTCACAAGGAGGTTAATGACAAATCTACTTCATACTTTTATATATACATATATATATACATATATATATATATATATGTATATATATATATATATATATATATATATATAGAGAGAGAGAGAGAGAGAGAGAGAGAGAAAGCGAGAGAGAGAGAGAGCGAAAGAGAGAGAGTCTTGAGGCCTCCCATTTTTGCATAAAAATGGCAAAATTGAGTAAAGACTTAAATACTGATTTTAGGTGTCAGATTGAGTTCCTTAAGCCATCTCACAAGTTTCTTTAAATACTTGAAAATTAAAAAAATGTATATTTTTAATCAAAACACTAGTCTGTAAAAATTTAGACGCCTCCTCCCATTGGCTCCTCTTAGGCCTGTAAGATTATTTTACTCATCTTGAAGGAGTCATGACGGAAAGAGAAATATTGCCTTCATATTATAGGAGTCCTGAAAGTCCCCTTAATTTCTTCATGATATGGAAACTATGGATTCATCTGTTGTTGTTTGATTGGTGGTTATTTTAAACAGATGCATTAGTGGAGAAAACTCTGAAGGGTCCTTCCCACCTCTTCCTCTATGTTCCCAGGCTCCTCTGGGACCACTTGCAACCCATTACACCTCTGCCACCCCTGCCATGGTGTAATACAATGTCAGCTCATGATAGTATGTTATAATGGGGCGGTTCCAAAAAGTGAGGTATTCAAAGTGTTACAGTTTCATTTTTTTTCTTTTGATTATTGCATTCACTCCGTATTGGTTTCAGATTCTAAAAGGGTGAACACCTCTGCCACTGCCCTTAAGAGAAGCACTGGAGTTTTGAAGTGCAAATATGTAACTTAGTCATCAAAATGTGTTTCATCTCCTTCAATATCTGCACATGGAAGCAATATCTAGACTCAATGAAGGCAGACAGTGGTTCTTTTAAAAAATACAGGCGCATAACTATGGGCTCACAAATCAAGAGAGAGAAATGGATGTGTTTCTCTTCCTACTTCTACATTATTTTTCTAAACCATAATGCCTTCATATTAGCACTTGAGAAATGCATATCAGTGATGGAAAATGGGCCTCTAATTAGTATGTAAGGGATATATTAAATTCCTTTGATATTTTATTTGACTAAGTATTTCATACTAAAAGTATTGTATGGCGTTTTAATAAAGTGTAATCTAATCAATACCGGATTTTCATATGTTTTGTTTTATCTTCACAAATTAACAGTCTTATTAACGCAGCCTTTTTCCTGAAAAGGAAGGAAAATAACATAGCCATCAGCATAAAAAAAAAAAAAAACTATTAGTAAGCTGCTATGAAAGCTGAGTGCCTGCAAGTAATATCTAAATTACAGCAATGTTTTTCTCACTGCACTCACTGTATCTTTTCTTTTAGAAAAAATCAAAAAAACAACTAATTTTGTTTCCGTGTTCAAATTACTGCAGGAAATGATCACATAGTATGATATTGTTTCATACTTATATAACTAGCTGGGTATTTCTCCAAAGTTCTGACATCACTACATTTAGCATTTACTAATTCAACTACTACTGTATTTAGCATTTAAATGTTTGCAGCACTTGTTATTCTGCCAATCAAAGTGTCAAGTGGGAGAGTACTAAGGTGGTTTGTATCTTGTGCGCATATCCACACTGTAGATATATTTGCTATTATTGTTTTTTTGTTCAGTTATTATCAATATCTTTTGACAGACACTGTAGAGATAAATGTGCATGCTTGTAAATTGGTTCGATTCCGACAAGGCGAACCTTTCTGTGTGGAGTTTGCATGTTCTCCCTGTGGGTGGGTTTCTTCTGGGTTCTCCGATTTTCTCCGTCAGTCCAAAAACATGCAGCAGGTTAATAAGAAAAAAATGGTAAAATTTCCCCGGTGATGTGGCCCTGTGATTGACTAGTGACAAGTCCATCTCGTCCGATGACAGCTGGGATAGGCTCCAGCATCTCCCAGAACCCTGAGTGCAGGATAAGCGGCAGACGATAGATGGATGATTTTATCTTATTTTTTCTTTATTTTACAGTCAGTCACAGTCACATTTGTAAATCTGATTCTATCTATCTATCTATCTATCTATCTATCTATCTATCTATCTATCTATCTATCTATCTATCTATCTATCTATCTATCTATCTATCTATCTATCTATCTATCTATCTATCTATCTATCTATCTATCTATCTATCTATCTATCTATCCATCTATCCATCTATCCATCTATATATCTATCCACCTATCTATCTATCTAGTTTCTTTTGCAAGGGTCTGTCACGTTGCATCCCTAAAACCCAAACCTAGATCCTATCCCTAACCCTTAACATGAAAGGTTGCATCTATTATCCTAACACAACTTCTCTTTTTGAAAATTACTGATTTAGAATTGCAAGCAGATGCATCCCATCGTGACAAAATCCATGGATAGTGACTTGCTTTGGCATTAGACAAAGGATAAAGTTCATGTTTCTGAAAAGTTTTATCACTCTTGCATGTTTTGAAAAGAAAGGTCAGCAATCATCAGTAATACCATGAATGCAGCTGCCTCTGGTTCAGTTTTTAAATCCATTCTATCTGTAAAAGTCTAAGCTAACATGCTTTCAAAATAAACCAACAATGATTTATTTTCTGGTCCTTTATTGGAATATGTGGCTAAGGCAGCAGCATTGCTGTGTATCCAATCTGACCCATATACCATGTAGGATTTAATCACAGCAATGACCTGTATTTCATGCGTTGCTGTTCCTATTGTAGAGAAGGTAATGAATCTGTCTGGCAATCAGAGAAATAATATATCGGACGGAATAATTGCAGAAAAGATTCCATTTGGACCCCTTGATAATAACAAGTGCTCACATTCACCAATATATACTAAGTGTGAGTGTGCCATTGTTCTTTTTTGATTTCATTTTCAATTACATTGTAATCATATACTGACAAGCAAATTAGGGGGTGATTATGAGTGTTTTAACCCATTATAATTTTCCAGTTATTATCATTGTGTCTTGATGGAATGAACATTTTTTATGCATTTTTGAAAAAGTTATTCCGATAGATTTTTCACCAAGCAGATTCAATCTATTTTTCTGTTTATTCATTCATTTATTCTGACTGTGTTTATAGTTCTATTCAACATATCATTGTGAACAGCACTTTGATTAGCAATTGATTGTCATGGGCTTAGTTACAGTTTGAAACCCAACAGTTATATGTTAGAAATACAATATTTCATCTGCAGTCTCCATCCTTGTTCTTACATTAGTGATCTTCAGCCTAGTAATAAGACCAGTGTATCTGTATTTTTTGTGTCATCTGTCTATTGCGGTCCACTTGTTTGTATATTTACACACACAAGCTCTTTTTCACACTTTTCCCTTTTGAACTTTGACACCTGTTCATTCCCTACCACATCTAATAGTGTTGCTTATTTGTCTACATTTCTTTTGTCTACATGAATCTGACCTCTCTCCTCTTACCTTCGGCAGCAGGACTTTGTCATGTTTTCTCATCACAGATATGGTATTGTGCATCATGATAAACGCACTGGGGCGTGCTATAATGCAATTTGGTCGTGACCATAACCCACCTCACCATAAAAATGTGTTTAGGGTGAACTCACGTAAACACCCACCATCCTTTGACAGGATGACTACCCAAGCTCTCAGGTCCAATAGGAACACAAAGACAGATTCAGGAATCTGACCCACAAACACTACATTAGATATTTTACTTCCAACCTCTCCACCTCACCAAAAAAGAAATAATGTGGACAACAACATAAAAATCTGAGCATAGAACATGGCATGCTGGTCAGGGGTTTTTATTCCTCACAACTGTCTGGGGCCTTCATTATTACATCGTGTCCTAACTGGTTTAATAGATGATAGCCGGAGGGACAGACAGACAATCAGACAGACAGACAGGCAGACAGACAGTGACTTGGATTCTGAAACACGTAAATAAAGAATCACATTTTTCATGTTTACAAGAAGAAGTACTAAACATGCATCTCCCATGTATAGACCATGTAGTGATCATAGCAATTATGTGTCCATGTCTTCCCAGCTTCTGTAAAGCTCACACTGTTTAGCAAGAAGTCCCTTTGGTATTGGGTAAAATGACCCACTTATTTTGCTTCCTGATGATAATGTTCCATTCCACCCTGAATCTCCCCGATCAATATCTCCTATCCCCTTCTCTATCCACTCCATTTTTTAGCCACCACTCTGCAGGCAAGATACTATCTCAGCATTGAAATGTAGTGCCTCAATCCCCCAATGTGTGGCATATAGAGGAATTAGGGCAGGGGGTCATATTAACAATACCCACAAGGCGTCTTTGTGAATGATTCAACTTCATCCTGTTGTTCATTACATTTTATCAATTGCAGCTTTTACCAGTCCAAGAGGTAATGTTTCAGTTCTGATTTACTATAAAAATGAAATTACCTGTCTGAGTTTTTTTGACGAAATATGCCATAGAACTTTGATAATCTGGACTGATTGAATCATTCTAAGCTTTATAAGTATTAAGCATATCCATACCTAAGACAATGCAGACGGTGAATTCTAGGCGGTGGTGAAATAGTGAATTTTTCTGTTTGATTGATGATTGAATCAAGTCCAGACAAAGTCCTATGGTCAACTCAGAACCCATTACTCTTTCTCCTCAGTTGATGCACAGACATGTTAGTGGCATTGATCATTTTTATCGAATTCTCCAGAAGAGAGGACAAAATGTCTTGATTTATTAATCAAAAATAACTAGCTCATCATCAAATGTATTTTTTTATCTAAAAAGGGTTTTAGGGTATGACATTTTGTGGTTGTGAGACTTGAAGTCACAAAGTGATAGGTGCAGCATCATTTTAATCTGTATACTTGTTGATGGGCCCCCTCTGATGAATTGCTCTTGAACAAATACACTCGTAAATGCTCAATTGGATTAATACTTTAACATCCAAATGTCTCCAGCCAGATCAAAAATCCATGCCCTCGAGAGTGTCAAAGAAAAACCCGGTTAAACCTGATCCTTCTGTTGTTTTTGTAAATGGTGTTTTGCGGTTCTCACCCTATCTTCCTTCTTTTATTCTGTATTTCCAAGCATTTATTTGTAGAACGACATTTTTTTTTTTGATTCCCCCCCCCTCCAATGCTCCTAGGGTTTCCCATCTGTTCTCACACAAGAAGACACGCCTCCTTATTTTGCATATTAGCTACAGTAGCTGCCTGCAGGGAGGTTTAGCACTGTCAAATTCTTAAATGCGTTCTACATAATGTTCTGTCGGCAGTATTTTCTATTGGTGATGAAAGTGTTTATCATTTCACAGACTTTAGGGTGTACTGAGCCTATTTAGCCCAGCATATTGGGAAGGGTATCAAGTTGTTTTCTGTTTCCCCTTCTTGTCCGTATTACCAAGCGGTTTGTAACTCTGAAACCCCCTCTTTTATCTCCTCTCCCCTCACACACTTTGCTTCACCGTCCTCAATATGCTAATTCAGCTGTAGTCAACGAGGACCTGTGGTAAATTGCCCAATAAAGCAGGTACCATCTGATATGCTTCGATTCTCCCCTGCAGTTACTGCTTAAACTCCATTTCCATTGTTAGCTAACTTTGAGTGTACTTCAGAAGATGTCAGGGAAAATGCTGATTTACAACTGATTCTGTATGCAAATGTATGGATGAAACTTGAGCAGTGATTGGCATCATATTACAAATAACCTCTTCTCCCTTGCAGGATATATTGTTTGTGTCTTAGAATCAAGCCTGCAGTGATAAGAAGGCACAACTCTCACTTAACAAGACACATGTAAGCCTCAGACACTGAGCTGCAGCCTAAATTTGGTTCTGGGTTTTCTTTTATGTCTGCAGATAAGGAATCATGAGTGTCAACTTCAATTTAACATATGTCTAATGCTGGCTCTCCATCCACAGATCCACTGAGCTGCAGCAGTGCAACTCAAGTTGCAAAGCCCACAAAAAATCCATCATTTATTATTATTATTTTTTGGTTTGTTTTTTGTGACTCTAGGGATTAATGACATTTCAAGGAAATTGTATCTAATAAAAATTTACATTAAGGCTAATTGTTATTGTTAGAGTATTTTTAAAGGACAATTGGGGGATGCATTTTGATATCATCATACCTTTTGTATTTTTTATTCTTATATTTATTTATGTATTTATCTTTTATCAAAAATTAATGATGAGAAGATGATGAAGAAGACTCTGTTGAGTTGAGTATATGAAATTAGTTTATTTAAAAAAATACTGCAGAGCACCGTGGTCTGCCTGGAGAGTAATTAGGCAATGTAAATGTCTCTCTCCGATCAACGAATCTCACAAAGTTATATAGGTCTGCTGATTACGTAAACTGTCTCTGGACATGTGGTTTACTTAGAGAGTTACCTCTGAGTAGCATAAAATGGATATCAATTTTCCCAGCTTTGGAGGCCTGAATAAGACTGTCCCCTCAAGTTTAATATTCAACACCCAGGAATTCATAAGCTTATGTCCAAATTATATGATATTGTCAACTCAGAACACGTGAGGCAGTTCAGGTACCTCACAAGCTTGAAAAATTATTAACAGTGGTTGCCATGATTATCAATGGAATGGATACATGTGCACCGGATAGGCTGCAAACATGATGCTAAGGTATCAAGAGTTTAGATGTTGCAAAATGATAAAAAGAATAGCAAGAAACCTATTCACCAACAGATACTTCCCAAAGTAAGGTCTAGTTGCAAGGGGAGAAATACAATTCTAAAAAATCATTCAGTTAAAGAACTGTGGCAGCTTAAGAATTACCCTACTCATATTGTTCCTTTCAAGAGCTACAGATACCCAGTGTAATTTTTTTAAATTATTTATATCTAATGGTTTGTGATAGAAGAATTTCATCTAGAATAAAAGGAAAGGTTTACAAAACAGTGGTGAGACCAGCAATTCTATATGGTTTGGAGACTGTGGCACTGAACAAAAGACAGGAGGCAGAGCTGGAGGTAGCAGAAATGAAGATGTTGAGGTTCTCTTTAGGAGTGACGAGGATGGATAGGATCAGAAATGAGTCCATCAGGGGGACAGCTCATGTTAGATGTTTTGGAGAGAAGATCAGAGAAGCCAGACTGAAATGGTTTGGGCATGTGCTGAGGATAGATAGGGACTTTATTGGTAGACGGATCCTGGAATTGGAGATGCCAGGCAGGAGGTCTAGAGGAAGACCGAAAAGAAGATTTATGGACGTAGTGAGAGAAGATATGAAGGAAGTTGGTGTGAGAGAGGAGGATACAGAGAATAGGGTTAGATGGAGGAGGTTGATTCACTGTGGCGACCCCTGAAAGGGAAAAGCCGAAAGAAAAAGAAGAAGGGTTTGACATATCCCTGTTTTGTTTTTTTGTTGTTTTGTTTAATGTGTTTTCTATTTCCTTTTTATTTATAATTTTGTAATTAATATTATTTTTCTTAAGGTTGACCTCCTGAAGTTGTCAGGTGAAGAACCCAAGCACTAAAGGCATGCAGAGGTTTTTTTTTTTTTTTCTTTTTATGAGAAATGGCAGAATGTAGTGTGTGTTTTCCATGGATCACATCACATTCACAAGCTCAAGTGGCTTTCTCATTGTGTCAGCTGAATTGTGCCACTGCCATACTTCTTTTGGGTTTGTAAATACATTACTGACACACCGTCAAATCGAAGATGTCAGCTTGTCACCACATTCAGCCATCCGCTCTTGAGATCCATTTGTCTGCCACTTCATTTCCTCTGAGTTTGGGAGGCCGGAGAGACTTGAAGTGTTCTGTTTCATAAAGAGTATGAGATCATTATGGAGTCCAGTGTGAATCTCCCTGATGTCCTTGATGTACTCTACATCAACAATACTCTTGTGTTCAATTAGGAGAATCAAAATGGAAACGTGCTACACTGAACAATAAATACACACAGGCATACACAAAGTCCCTGCATGCATAGTCGAGGTCACTAACTGTGTATGTTCATGTGATCAGAGGGATGGTAAATATCTTTTGCGAGACCAAACAACATAAATCATCAAGTATAGATTTACTTGTTCATTAACTGCATTGAAATACCAACTAAAAAAAAATACATTGAATTTTATAGATTCAATTCTTAGCCAGTCAGTCAGTGCTGGTATTGACTAAAGCCATGCTTATTAAATTACACAACAGGCATTAAAAAATGTGTTCAAAAATAGTTTGCTAGTTACGTAAAACATTTAGTTTAAAATCCATTTATTTCAGAACTACAGGTGATTTAACTTTTTTACCTTTCTGGATTAGGATTACTTTATTTCATAGGAGTTACCAAAAGATATATCCTCAACTGCTGGGATATCACTGTTCAACCAAGTCTGACAGAAGAAATATAAGTTATTGATCTGTGTAAATGGACACAAATTGCCCAATTTTGTCAGTGACTCTCAGTATGACTCAATGCATTTCAATTGGAAGGACCTTCAACACCCCACTCAGTAAGGCTGTTAAAAAGATTTAACTTCTAATATCTTATGGAAAATACAGTTTGCAAAGTATCAACCAAAACAAGTGTAGAATCATCACAAAGATCAACGTAAAGACTAGACTGCTTTTGTTCAATGTGGTGACTATATGGTTATGGGAGAACTGGGAAAAACAATCTGTAAACAATTAGTCGCAACAATTTATCTTTAGGGACAGAAAAATCTTATTTACTCATTTATCCATATGTTGATTTGCCAATCAAGAATGTATTGAAACATTTTTTTTTTTTTCTTTAAAGAAGCCAATTGTGATGACATATTATAGATGCAGAACCAGGTTTTAGAGCCATTAGACACCCATTTATGTATTTCCATAGAATTTAAAGTTCATATAACTTCCTATACTTGAAAGGATCCCAAAATGAATTCCATAAAACTACTTACTATTATTTCAAAAGAAGGTCTCCGACAACTATTTCACATCAGATTTAGCAAGACAGCAGAGCTGGTTGCAGAACAAATCAAACTGGAGACATTCAATTAATGTTGGACTGATGGAGAAGGTCAAATTGCAATTGCCATTTCCAACTTATGATGGAATGTTACATGCTTGACAACATGAGTTAGCCATATTTAAGGACACATGGTATCAATTTTAGAAAAAAAAAAAAAAATTACAACCCAAGCTGCATTTCTACAAAAATGGGAGGCCTCAAGACTCTCTCTCTTTCTCTCTCTCTCTCTCTTTCTCTTACTCTCTCATGCTCATACTAATGTGAATTTTTGAATATTGCTCGAGTGTATGTTACAAACCAAATTACTTTACAATTTAAAAGACATGAAATTTCCGGCTGCCTCATCAACTTTTCTTATGACGTTTCCACTCCGTCTTAAAGCATACCTATACCAAGCAAGCGCTTCCTTTTTTGCTTGTGTTGAGCATTCTGGTCCACCATTTAAAAATCATTGTGATGGAAACTGATAATGCCTTCTTTTGTTTTTAAAGCAGGACTAGGAGTACATGTGTGGTCAGGTATATAATTGTTCTAGGGACTAAAAACATGGTTTAGTAATGTGGTACTTGGGCAGGCTTCATAGTCTGTCTCAACAAGTATCCAACTGAAGCATCCTACAGTAAGACAAGATATTAAGTGTCAAATTTCCAACACAGGTGACTGACAGGTGAGTTGGAAAATATCACTGAAAGAACACTGTTGACCTTAAATCAAACTAGTCAACTATCTGCCTTTCACCTAGATAGTAGTTCATCTAGTATATTCCTTTTTATCACAATGTCAAGTATGACTCATTGTGAGTATTCAGTTATGCAGGCTCTTTTGCAGGACCTTGTTGCCACAGGGTCACTGGACATTGCTGTGATCTGCTGTCATGAAATGTACCCAAATCCAAATGAGTGTAATATTTTACCTTTCATTTATTTTGTATCTTTTTTTTAACCTCCAGTTTGGTATGTTTTGCTTGTTTTTTTTCAATCCATAATTACAAAAAAAGAAAACATGTAGTTGTCATCTGGTCGCCTCTACAAATACGGATAATGAAATTGCATAGATTTTATCAAGTAATGCTCCATCTTCAACACAAGGCTTAATAACATCCTCATATAAATTATGTCCAACATTGACAAAAAATCATTAACATATCTACAACCAAATTAAATAATAAAGTGGTTGGTTTGTCCATTTTAGCACTTCCAATACACTCTATGAAATTACATATCTGTTGTCCTCTGATTTACATAAAAATCACACTGGCAGCAGCTAATGAATCCACCTTGTTTTCAAAACAACCCTAAGTTGTTTTTATGTGCATTTTATAAGATAGATTTTTCTGATTTTCTTTTTGCAAGCATTTTATAGGCCTTTAGATAATTCGGGCCTTTTAACCAATTCATTTATTACTTTGTCAACTGAGGCAGACATTCCCCCTTTAAGCATGTTGGTTTAGTTTCACAATATTTTAGTTACCCATCAATGTCATTTTCTCCGTTCTGACGCTAAGGTAATTCATTAAGAAATTTTTGATGTTTAATCAAATTTTGACACCCCATACCATGCACAAATGATGACTAATTAGTTAAAGACTAAGGTTTAAAGATAGTAAATATATTACCTACTGTACTCAGTCATTAAAGCCTTTTGCATTATTTTATAAATTTGTATATGGAGATCCATGCATCAAGTCACATGTCTCATGTCAACAGCTGTATGGCCTGAGTTAAACACCGTGTCTTTCACTTCATTAAATTCCTGCATGCATCTGAAGCTTCAGATAATGTGCCATGCACTTCCCCAAAGCATTCAACTGTGTTTACACTCATTCAATCATGTGCAAATGACACCAGGCAAAAGAAGGAATAGACACACTTTTACATACACTGCGGGTTGGTTACAGTATGGTTTTCTTCCTCCTTGTGTAGATCTCATTGCTCATTATTTCTGTGCATCATGTAACCTCCTCTCAAGCATCTGTGTTCTGTGACAGTGCCATGTATTTTATTTTTTATTTTTATTTTGTTTAATCATGAAATGTATCAATTTGCAAACAGTGCAGTCACAAATCATTTGAAATGTGAGACTCAATAGAATGATGAATAGAATATGAATGATGGGCATTGCAGTATTTGATCAATACTTACCTCCATCTACTCCTCTTACACTTTTTGATGATACTTAAACATGAACCAAAATAGCAATTGTTGCCTGGTGACACCTACCATATCTGCCCAAAGTTTCTGTGAATGTTGAGGGATAAAAATGGAGACAAAGGCTGATACTGTACATGGGCTCAATTAATGAACTGTGATTTGTGTTGAAGCTGTTTCGGAGGCCGTAGATTAAGAACAGGGATGTATAATCAATTTTTTCATTTATTCTCTTTCTATTTTATTTTTGGTTTGTTTATAAATGTTTTACATTTATTTATTCAATTATGGTAAGGTTGTATGATGTATTTATTCAGGTGAGTCACATTTTTCTATTAAGGGCAAAAAACATTTATGTTGTTGTATTTTATTTTATTACTCAAAGATACAATTCAGCTATAGTTATAGCATCTAAGCATAAAGTAGAGTTAAGCAGATGAAATAAGGACACAGGGTTTGTTAAAGGGTCCCACATAGATGCTGAAAATGCTGAAAATTAATGGCTTGATAATCATGGAATTAACTGAGATAACATTGCAGTTCTTGTTTAGTTCCCTCTTAGGCTATCTACTGATAGCTAATATCCCCTCACCTGTTACAGCGACATAAAAGTTGGCCTGTGCCAGAAAAAGTGAAATGAGCGTGACAAGCAAATAGTTGTGAAAGGACATGGTCCTATTTCTGAAGAAACATAAGGAAACAAAGTACAATATAAAAATAAACATGTTCTATAAACAAAAGCTGACTTCAAAAGGACCAAAGGACTTTGAGATTGCATTATAACCCCTGCAGATTCTCCTATCATATTCTATATTTCCCTATTTTCCCAATGTTCGGTTTCTCATGAGAGCACTCACAGTTCCATCCCTCTATTTGAAGTGTTGTGAACTTAAAAAGCATCCATGTGTGTCAGCGTCCGGTGGGGATTGTCACAGTTGCGTAGGAGCATGGATGAGGACATGATAGAGGCCCACGGTTAGGCTGTTTTTAATTTCTTCAGGGAATCCGGGTGGAGCTGTGCTCAAGCGGAGGGATATTTTAAACATGTCTTCTCTCCCATTTTCCAACATGTCTCTGTAGTGCAAATGACTTTGGTCGTGTGGTGAAGGGAGCTAAAAGGGAAAAGGCTTCCATCCGTGGTCCCTAATGGGAGAGGGAGTAGAATAGTAAACAGTGGGAGACTGTAAGGATGGCCAGGGATTGTTATAGAGGACAATGTGAATGTCCCCAGCTGATCAGTGGCCTCACTGTACTCTCCAGTAGCTTTTCCCCTGCAGTGTAATTAGGAAAATCCAATGGAAATGGGTTATGCTGTACAGTAAATACCATAACATGGTGTATTTGATGCAGCCACTAATAGTTAAACTTTGAAGGATAAGTGTAGGTCAGTAAACTAATTCAGTCAATCACCGGATGTTGCTAATTAAAGTTTGATAAGAATTTTGCTAAAAACGTTTCCATTCATAATCTTTTGAAAATTAATTATGCCTTTTATGTCTGAGTCTCTGCTACATCTGCAACACCTTAAACTAATGTCCAGACAAATGAAAGTCAAACCAAACTAGGTTCTGGAGCGGCATTTTAATTCCCTGTCACAGATTCAGGTGTGTGCTTAAATGGAACTGTAATGGAAGGAGGGACTTCTTTTTTTCAAAATATATTCCCTCCTTTATATATTTCTGTAGAGCTTTGGCCAGAGGCCTTAGGTTTTTGGTTTGTAGGTTGATATCTGTTGGCTATGAGAAAATGCATGCAACCACTGACAGGGCAACGTATAGAAATAGCAATCACTCACTTTCTCATTCACACCTACAGACCATTTAGTATTTAAAATCAACTTCTGTATAATTTTGCACTGTGGGAGGAAGCAGGAAAACCCAGAGAGAACCCATGTGGGCACATGGAGAATGTGCTAATTCTCCATTCTAAAATCCCAGGCAGGAAATAGCAAATCAGATCTGGAGCCATCTTGTTATAAAGCAATAGTGTTTTATTACAAAACTTCACGATGCCCTTATTTTTTAGTAAGTTATATATTTACACACAAGTCAAGACTGTGCTGTAAGATAATTACAATATTTCCTGGGACTATCGCTGGGACAACCTGGGTTCTTTGCTTCCAAAACCAACAAATTGTGGTAACCCTTGCCACACATTTATATCACGTGATAAAAAAGAAACAAAACAAAACAAACAAACAAAAAAAAAACTGTAGATGCTGTATTTTGAGGTGTGTGAGTCTGCCTTCAACATTTATGATTGCTAAGATGTGAAAAATGTACAGGGCATCTTCATGGTAGATATTGCTGCACTTTTAATGTACTCCTCTGGCCTAATTTTTAATATACAAAAATATCCAATTTTATGTATTTTCAAACAGTTGAGAAAAATCAACTTTCTCTTCTGTCTTTCGACTTTATTTAGAACAGGAATAAAAAATAAAAAAAGCATTTAAAATATGTATTTTTTCCGGTAAAATACTTCCTCACCTATAAGTTTAGCCTTTGGAATTAAGTTTGTGAAAATGATGTATGACTTACAGATTTTTTTTTTTTTCCTTTTGCTCTCACCACTTTGTACTACATGTCTTGCCATCATGGATAACATATATTGTGTTGCAACATGTATTACTTATTATTTTCTCTTTATCTGACTTTTGAAATCCGAGCAATGTCCGAAATGCCTGTAAATGGAAGACAGAGGTCAAGTTGATATGTGTGTAGCCGTCTATTTGTTAGACATGCACTGTTATTTTTAAATAGTCAACACTTTCACAGTTTCAGACGGGTGTAAGGCTGTATATTATTAACTGCAGCTGCAGCATTAAAACTGCATTGTGTGATGTTGTGTTGCAAAGAAAGGCTAATTACAGTAGGGTTGCTTTTGCATTACAGTTTTATAATTACAGGTTATTATTACCATTTGTCCCATTCAACCTTCATCAAAACCCCACATGCCAGCCTTGGCCAAAATGTCATCACAGATTGCACTTAGTAGGGCTGAATTAAAATTTGATAATATATTTTTATTTATATAACCATAATGATATTTAAAGTCTAATTATTCTAAAAAGTCCACATCACCATGATTTTACTCATGATTTGGCTTTTAATGACATTGTGGCATTAAAACATTTTTTTGGGGGTGGAATGTGACAGCTTTCTTTGGCAGAACTGTCGGAAATGTTTTTAAACGTGTCAATTTTTTTTACCTGTCATAGGTAAATACAGAAATACATACGCACACACATACATAGATACAATTAAAATAAAAGAGACATTTTAGTCATACTATAGTCATCATTTAATTGTATGTATCTTTTTGTTTGATGACAGGTTCAACAGATTTTAATCAGTTGAATTACTGCGATATGTTCTTTCATTTTAGGGCAACTGAACTTGATTGGGAAGCTCTCATTTATACTTTACATGATGAAATTATTTAGTTTTAAGTAACCACAATCATAAAGAAAGGATTTTCTATCCAATAATGCCTGATTTTTTTATTCATCTGTTAATTTGATATTTATACCGCTTATCCCGCCTCCAGGGTCAAAGACTGCCTGGAGTCTATCCCGGCTGTCACTGGGCGGGAGGCGGGGCTCACTCTGGACTAGTCGACAGTCAACCATAGGGACACATACAACCTTGAACTCTTTAAATCACACGTCTGGACAATTTAGGTTCTCCAATTAATGTTGTCCTTATTTCTGGACTGTGGGAGAAAACAGGCAGACTAAGGGAGGACATATCACCTCCTTACAGAAAGGCACCAAGTGGGAATTGAGCCAGGGACCATCTTGCTGCGAGGCAGAAGCACTTTCTACTGAGCCACAATAAAGAAAATTGAAGAGTTAAATGAGTCAAATCTGCTTTTGAATATAGAGAAAAAAACTTAATTCAACTTAAATTCAAATTCAATGTGTTTGGGTCTGCAGCCAGTGTTTGTTTGGAATATTATCAGATGTACACATTTTCCATTAAACTGAGAAGAAAAAGATACTTAAAACCATTTGATAGTGTCCCATGTCTTGCGTTATGGGAAATGTACAACTGGGAGTAGTAACCCATAAGCTGGGAGAATTGATTAAGCAGATTCAGGGATGAACATCCTGGATCTCTGTCTGGAAGTGCAGTTCTTGGAAACTATGAATCTGCGCAGGACCCTCAAGCTTCCGGGTCTTAAGGACCGAAGCTCAACAGAGACAGTGCAGCAATTCCAATGAGAAAAATTCCAACAGACATCACACTGACCTTTGAAACATGACAAAAATTACAAGGCCGTGTATTCAGGACACTGGGTGGCTGGGATTAGCCTTAGAGATAAGGAGAGGAGCACAGACATCAAGGGGAGACTCAGAGTAGGGCAGCAGCTCAAACAGGTCAGTTGACGTAGTTCAAGAAATTTGATAAGAAGCTACAGGGACACATACTCTTAGAAGCACGTCCACCCGGTAAGAGGCCCCGTGGTCAACCCAGAATACACTGGAGGGTTTATTTATCCTGTCTGGCCCATGATGCTTTGGGTTCTCCAAGGAAGTGCTACAATATTTCATCTGGTTGTCTTTTTCTTTTTGTCATAATAGAGACATTATCCAAACAACCTGGGGCAAAGGGTTGAGTTTTACAAATATGACAAGTTGCTAAACTTTAATGATAAAGCACTGAATGTGTTAGCACTCCACTGTCTTCCTCTTTTACCTCGAGCTTTCTGAAATGTCTGAATCATTCAGGGCAGTGGATTTTTATTCAGTCAAAGGTCAAAATAATCTTCTAGTCATTGTAAGTGAACAATGAACTGTAAAAGACCTGTTCAAAGTCACTAACTATTCAGAGCAGTGTTTTGGGCAAAAATGATTAAACCACTTAAGGGTCAGTTGTCATTGCTTTTGAGATTTAAAAATAAATGCCGTTGTGAAATATAGACATACCAATGTACCCATACATTCAAACACTTATTGTGATGTGTGAAAATGAAAAAAAATCACAATACGTAAAGACATTTGTTTCAATGTGTTTCAGTGTTCACCTCTTTTTTCAGCAGTAAAAATGATTTAAGGATTTCCGAAAGGAAGAATAAGGAAGCGATTAAATTTAGCCATGATTAAATATATTATCATATGTGATACAATATAAATGAAACAAACAAATATACAAATGCTAAATCACTACTTTTTGATAACACATTGAATATTCTTTACTGATCCAAAACCCTCTCACTAATGACAAACCACTCCTCAGCCAATTTGAACTCTATTGGAATCACATGCATGTCGCGGTAGCATTGTGGACTTTCTCCAGTATCTGTATCCTGAACAGTAAAAATAAATAAATTATATATATATATATATATATATATATATATATATATATATATATATAGAGAGAGAGAGAGAGAGAGAGAGAGAGAGAGAGAGAGAGAGAGAGAGAGAGAGAGAGAGCGAGATAATAAACAAACAAATATACAAATGCACAATGTTTTCTCAAATTGTAAAAATGATGTAACTGCTGTTTTGATGATTATTTCCATTTGCCTGTTGTTGCTAATTCCAGCTGTAATATTATGTGATGTTTTGCAGCAGGGGCATAGTTTCTTAGTTTCTTCATACTTTCTTCTTTCCTTCATCTTTGGTGACTGCTATAGTCTTAATGTTGTTGTTTTTTTTTTTGTTTTTTTTTTTTAAATCAAAACCAAACACTGATGTTGTTTCATTTTAAATTAACATGCTTTTAGAGGCACATGAAAAGGCCTTTTTTTAGCTCTTAATATGCGTAATTCTTCCCGATTAAATTATTAGTCACTTCTTGTCACCGTCTGGATTAGTCAATTTCGACAATTAAATCTGTAAAATCTGACTTACCAAATGTATATTTTCCCAATTAACTGAAGCCACACAAATTAATTTGGTTAAGTGTATATCTTTTTACTTAATTTCATGCAGCAATCTATATATAAATGTAGATATTTTTTGATTTAATTATGAATTTTAAGAAATATTGGTCTGCAGGTTCAATGGAGAAAGTAGTTAACGTCTGGGATTTTATAATGTGATGATGAAAGGTATGAAAAACTTGGGCTCTACAATTTCCCCTTCAATCCCAGCATGAGTTTGATCACATCTGTTATGCTCTCCTGTGAGTGGATTCCCAATTTCCTCTTTTCAGCTTCATCATATTCAGGGATTTCATGATTTGAGTGGCCTTTTTGGCATCGACCTCAGGATCATACCATGGTTCGAAAAAAGTACAGAATTATCATTTTACGGTCCTGCTTAAAAACACACAATCTCTCTCGCTCACTCGCTCTTGTAATGGCCTGACTTCTGACGTCAGTTTGCAGAGCACAGCATTTCCCCTGCACTATAATTTGGACGAAGGTTCAGTGGTCAGACTCATTACCATACTACTCTGACAATGTGAAAGTTCCCACTTGGTTGGAGAAAGCATTTTTCAAAGGCTTTGACTAGTCAAAAATTTTAAAGAAGGATAGAAAAAGGTTTAAAGTAAGGAGAAGTTATGAAAGAAGCAGTTGCTTCAGGACTCTGGAAGGGCCACTTTATGTTTCCATACAAAATTGATGGATGGATAATTAAAGCTAATTACCAATGCAACGGAAAGGAGTTGCAGATTGGGTTTCTAAGTGTGAAGATGACAGAAATCCTTTTTTTTCCGCAGGTGAATATCATTGGAATAAATCTTATCCTGTCCTTTATGATAATGAACATGTATTTTATAAAAATCTTTTAAATTCATTTATTTTCAAAGAATGTTTTGCTTTGCAGTACCAGATTGTATTTTTGATAAAACACTAAAAAATAAGATAAGGTTTGTTTCCTAAATATGACTTTGATAACTCAGTTTCAAATACAGTCAGAAATAATGTAATGTTCTGAATTATTGCTCTCTCTCTCTTTCTGTCTTTCTGTCTATCTCTCCATATTTTTCCACCATTAAAAATCTTCCCGTTAAACTGTTCTTCATAACACGTTTAAAACAGCAAACACTTAAGATGCTTCATACTTAAATCTTAGGTGTTATTCAGTTGTACTTTTTCTTTAAAGAAAGAAAAAGAAAGGGAACCTCAGGAAACCACCTGTTAAGTCTGCGAAGGGGAATTGCCAGAGGGTAGAGTGGTGGGGGGGCTGATACCAATAGGCTGATTCAACAAGCTCACTCTACATTATATAATTGGCTCTGTCTTATAAAGAAAGAATGCAAAAGAGGAAAATTAGAAAATCTGTAGAGTTTGTGTTTTCATAAATAGCGTATTCAAAATTTCAGAGTACTGAGGTTCTGAATATAGCATGAATTTTTTTTCATTCAGTCCTTAATATACTTTTTGAGAGAAAAATAGAGAGAGACTGTAAATCCCTTACTAAAATAATGAGATTACACCAGACCTTTTAAGTAATTTACAGTGAATTTAATTATTTCTTTTTGCCAGCTTTAGATACAATTCCATGGATTTGGATCTCACTAAACCGTGAAAGAGGTCCTCTGACCTTTATTCTGCAGCCAGGGAAACAAATAAAAACAAATCCTCCTCACCAGAGGTTATAAACATGTGGCTTTTTTGTCACACCTTATTTAGAATCATGTTATTATTGTATAAATTATAGAGTGAACTACCTTGATAAATAGTTTTTGCGTATCCTGCTGCACAGTCTTGCTCATGGGGGATGGACTTACGTCAACATGACATTCCAATTAAGATCATGAGCCCGATGCATCTGAGCCTACCAATTTCTCTTCATCTAAGACCCCAACCTATCCTCAGAAAGGAATATTCTAATGAGAGGAAAACAGGTTATTGCCAAAAAGTCATTACAGGACCATGATATTAACATGTACATAGATAGATAGATAGATAGATAGATAGATAGATAGATAGATAGATAGATAGATAGATAGATAGATAGATAGATAGATAGATAGATAGATAGATAGATAGATAGATAGATAAAAAACACACCCTCTAAATGTGACATTT
>CAAKHD010013726.1:109788-131817 GCA_901007705.1 Fistularia tabacaria | reverse complement strand
GGGGGGGGGGGGGGGGGGGGGGGGGGGGGGGGGGGGGGGGGGGGGGGGGGGGGGGGGGGGGGGGGGGGGGGGGGGGGGGGGGGGGGGGGGGGGGGGGGGGGGGGGGGGGGGGGGGGGGGGGGGGGGGGGGGGGGGGGGGGGGGGGCTCGGATGAATCAGGGACAGACAGGCAGAGAGGGCAGATAGGGCTGCGAGGGCGTTGGTGTTGATTTCCGTCTGTTGTATGGCACAGCCATAGGTGCTTTGTTTTTGATTCTCTTACATCGATCTTACAGAGATAGAAGTGTTGGTGGGTCCACGTCTGGCCAGGTTTAACTGTAACAGGTGGTGTATGGCCTCAATTGCAACACCAATGACTCAAAACAAGCTAAATCTTGGGAGGTCCAGCTGGAGAGTGCAGTGGGCTCGGAAGAATCAGGGACAGACAGGGTTGGTGTCGTAGAACCAGAACAGGAGACTGCTTGAAGGTCTTGCAAAAAACAGGGCTCTCCCATGTCAAGCAAAAACAATCTGTCGCATGGCCAGGAAAAACAACCTGGCCAAGATCCTGTCTGTAGCTGAGGATTTTAAGTGGCAGCCATGAGACTAGTGATGAGCTGCAGCCATGAGTGGAGCATACTGATCCGTGACAATAACCCCCCCTTCAAGGGATGGCCCTCAATGTCCCAAAAAAGAATGAGAGTCCAGAGAACCCAGGTGGGGGGAGGGGTAAATTGGAAGACCGGCCCAAATTTCTGAGACCAAGAACTCAGGATCAGACTATAGGCTCAGGACTTCATGATCTGAAATCGGAACGTGGGGATTCAGAATCAGGATATCGCAACATCAGAACTAGGAACCTCGGGGAATCAAGAATCTGGACTCGGGGATTGAAGGGAATCAGGATACAAGATAAGAAACAGGATCAGGATCAGAACTTGGGACTCAGGGATCAGAACCAGACTCAGAACTATGGACTAATGGATCAGAAACAGAACCGAGAACTTGGACATCTGAACTCCCAGAATCAGCACTTGGACCTCAGGGAAGTCTGCTAATGCATCTTTGCCAGAGAGGGTAGACAGGGCAGAGAGAGCGGCAAGGGTGTTGGTGTTGATTTCCGTCTGTTCCTTCGGGCTGCCTGTGCTTGTTTTTGATTCTCTCACATCAATCTTACAGAGATAGAGGTGCTGCTGGGTCCATGTCTGGCCAGGTTTTAATGTAACAGGTGGTGTATGGCCCCCAATTGCAACACCAGCGACTCCAAACAAACAAAATCTCGGGAGATCCAGCTGGAGAGCAAAGGTAGCTTGGAAGAATCAGGGACAGACAGGGTCAGTGTCGAACAGCCAGAAGAGGTGACCGCTTGAAGGTCTTGCAAAAACAGAGCTCTCCCATGTCAAGCAAAAACATAATAAACAAAATAAACAATAAACAGCATAAACAAAAATCTATCCACTGGCAAGGAAAAATGACCTTGCCAAGCGTGAGTCTGGAGCGAAGCATTTTAAGCTACACTGATTTCCATTATTATTGGTATTATTATTGAGCGCCACCGTGCGTCCAGTGATGTGCGGCTGCCTTGAGCTGAGGAGACTGAACCATGACAGAAACACCACAAGTTTGGAATACGTAAGAGCTCAAAGGAACTAAAACAGCTGTGACTTTGACCGTCGGAAACAGAATTGTAGGCTAGAGCAATGTGATATTCATCATAGTTTCATAACTTGTCTAGTAGTCACTTAAAAACAACTATCTTCTAACATCTTAACTGATAGGAAGATTTAGATCAGCAGACAACAACTTGACAGCTGCGTTGAATTGTGGGAAATGGCAGGATCATTTTTGAGTCAGACGGTCATATAGGTTGTATACAAGATAGCAGTTTTGTGTAACATAACACCTTTTCCATGTTTGGCTTAAAATGGAAACGCTATAAGAGCCCGGAATGTTGTTAATTATCCTATGCTGCACACAAAACAACAGATGCACTTCACAGTAAAGGTGAGATTCTTTGCCTCTGCTAATTTATCCTACAATCATGTAGATTTATTGACAACGCACTTGATCATTCAATTTAAATTATATTTTTACATCTAAGGTACTTGCCTCACATCTAAATTAAACCACTTGAGCTGCATAGGAAAATAAACAAATATAAAGAATATATAATCAAAACACAAATTAGTCTTACAATGCTCTTAAACCGAACTAGTAAAGAAAAAAAGATGTGCATAGAGATTCTCTGTCCTCCAAAAATTGTCCTTCATATGCAGTATACCTGCACAGCATATTCATTCATACATAAAACTAAACATCTATTTCAAAGTGTTTATCATTAGTTCACCTTCATGTCTGGTTTGGCTTGATCATTGGTTGCTTTTACGATAGCAGTTTTTAACTCAATATGCACCCTCCCGACACACACACACAAACACAACACAACAAATTAAATATAGTCCCTTCTGATACAATTAGGAACTTTAATATAGTGTGTGAGGAATTCGCAACCATTTGCACATTCGGTTTAGCTCGTTTAAGATGACAGATTACAGAATCCTGACATATTGGAGTGGATAAACCCACACATATTTGTATCTCAATTCCGTTTACCTAAAGAATATCTCTCAGAGAAACATTTCACATGAGTACATGGAACTGCAACTCTTGGGATTTATAAAATGTCATTTGCCCCTTGGAATCATCTAAAGTATAGAAGGTGCTGGTATGTATTCAAAACCCCACTGTTTGTATCACTAGATTAAATACTGTGTTGATGTTTTCACTTTGCCATAGCAAGGATTCTACACAAATGAAGCAACACACATGAGCTGTCCTTCTGAATATGACTTTGAAAGAAATGGAAAAGGTGATATTTAACTTTGGCACACTCTCAATGTCACTTTACAATGCTCTCATCTTGGCAATGAAAGCGGCACTGAAGCCAAATCTGCAAAAACGAAGCAGAGCTCGGCAGAAGTCTTTTTTTATGATCAAGAGGTACTACAGTAAGGTTGAAACCAAATTAAATTGACAACCCCAAAACATCTGGAGTGAAATGCTTCCTGATAAAGACCTGCCAAGCACACAGTAGACATGATCCCAATGGATTCCCACAGCCTGGATTTTTTAACCCACGGAGAGGACAGAGATAGGGCATCGGCTCTTGATTACCAGGAGGTTACCATTTCTCTTAAGAGGGCAATAACTGCCCCGCAGCAGTAAGGAAGCAGCAAATCAGAGAATGGTCTTTCATTAAGAACATCTGTAAGGTTGATCACCGAAATGTCCCTGGCGTCTTCTTCAAAATGTTGTCATAGGCTCTGGGCATCAATGATCTTTTTTAACTCTAATTACCAGTTCCACACTTTTCTACCAGGTGCTTTGCCATGTATATGAAATATGCTAAATGTGATTATAGATCTGACAACAAACTACACAATCAAGTATAGATAAAAACACGTACACCCCTATCATTACCTAGTCAATGTATGTTTAGAGATGTAGTTTATCTAAAAAAATTTCTAAAATTTTTTCTAAAAAACAAATGTCCGTCATTGTGTTAGGAATGTTGATACCTGCATATGACGATCAAATATATTTTTTTAGCAAAATGACTGATAACACATTTTGTCATTTTATTTCCATGTGGAAATGTCAATACTTGTGATCTTATCCATTTTTTTGGCCTGCAGAGGGCTTAAGGACTGAAGCACAAATGTTAACTGTCTTTTTTTTGCTGAGGTGACCTATGGTCCTGACACTCCCAACAGTGTGAAGATGAATGAGCAGACAATCTAGCCAGTGGTCGTGAAACATAAAGGGGTTTTACTACAAATAATTTGAAGGACTGCTAATTCATGATCTTTTTTTTGGTCGACATAAATGATAAAAGTGAAATACAAGTTCCATTTTTACTGCAATACCACATCTGTCATCTCTTTTTGAAAAAAGGGAGAAAAAAAAAACTTAATTCAATTTTAAAAAAAGTTCCTTCTGTGTTCTGTCATAGCTAAATGAGGCATGCCATTTCCTCAAGCCTCTTGAGATATTGTGTTCAGTTTCTCGTTGACTTATACCCGCAGCAGCAGCTGTTCCCTTTTTACATGGATATATTCACATACGACATGCCAAGGTCAAAGTGGCATAAGGTGGTCTAATGGGATTTTTTGAAATATATTTATTTTTAACAGTAACACAACTATATTCTGTTACATATTTAGTCTTTATATTCTGTATCCACATACATTAGTGTGTTATTTTTTATTTATATATTAATTATTTCAATCCCCCAGAGAGAGTAGCAGATTACACGCGTGTCGCTCATTGATAGCAGCATTTTTTTCTTGGCACTTCAGATGCTGTTGCGGTGCACTGATAAAATCCCCCCTGCTTAGACGTCAGTCATTTTGAGGTGGCTTTGCTCTCCTGGCGGAGATCATTAGAGAGAGAAGGCACATGATCAAGCAACAGTAGCTCGGATTCAGAAATACATCCACAATCTTGCATTCATGTGTCTTTTGGGGAAAAGCTCATCTGTTCAGACATCTGGTGTTTATGCCACGCTGTCATCATGACAGTTATTCAAGCACGTCATCATAGAGATCAACAGTGACCTTATATGCAAGTATTATTTGCAACTGTTTTATCGTACCTAATCACTGCCTCAATACCTTGACTTTTTCCTCTTTTTGAAGGTACTAATACAGAGGGAAGTAGAGTTTCTTTGAGCGACCTAACAAACAATAACATTTCAACCTTCACAGACACTATTTGTTTATGAAATTGACTTCTACATAAATGCAGAAAATGAAATAATTATAAGTATTATGCACTCAGGATTTTGGTTTCCCTGTGATTTTTGCCAGGATACTACTGACCCATCAAAGTGAAGCAATGTTTTGTCTTCGTGTGCAATCCAATCCCACTGTGTGCATTATCAAGACAGTTTAAATTACTTGCTTTGTGATATGTAGCAGCCTATATGACATGTATTTCATGCAATGTTGAGTTGATGAAGTACAGTGCTGATTGATCTGGTAGTTGTGCTTAGGCCTGGCTGTGGATCTGTTTGTATAGCAATCAGCCTTCCATCAACCAGAAAGGTCAGGGGTTCGATGCCCAGCTCGTCCTGTCAGTAGGCCGAGGTGTCCTTGCGCAACAAACTAAACTCCAGTTTGCTCTTGATGCACGGTTAGTGCCTTGCATGACAGCTCTGCTGCTGTCAGTATGTGAATGGGTGAATGTTATCTTCCGCTTTGAAACTGCTAGGTGTGAGCGCTTTTTATAAGTTGGGACCATCTCCTCATTACCAGGTTTCAGAGCAAAGAAAAGCCTTATTTTATGTCAAGGCCATTTTTTTATTTATTTATCTATTTTAATTGCATTGGGTAGAATCCATTTCCAGTCAGGTATTCACAAATTTCTTTACTTGGAACCAACATTTAGAACCAAAACACACTTTATTTTTATTTCTGCAAGCAATTTTACAAGGCAAACATGAGTAGAAAAAATGGCAACCAAGGGGGTATTGCAGCTGTTTAAATCATTGAAAATTAAGCCAGGGTAGTTTTTGAAAACAGTATAGTATTTACAGTGTGTTTGTTTTTTCTTTTCTTTTATTGGCACTTTTTCATGTGTTGGTGTATTCAAAATTTTACAGGCTCTCCATAACAGGATATAGCTCCTACTGATACAAACACAGTTTGAGTCTGGGAGTTTACATTGTACATTGAAGGTTCCGTTCCGATATGTAATGAGCAGCAGGTCTCTACAGAATATATAATATATATTCTTATAATATATAAGACATTAGACAGTACTCTACTATTGTAACATGATTTGAAAGGAAAAAAAAAAACAGGCATACTCTTCACTATCCAGGCCTATACATGCATGGAAAATTGTTAATTCCTGGCTCATAAACCATAGTTAATAAGGGTAGATATTACAGATTGGTTAATGAACACAAGCGAAAGCATTTAGTGTATAAAAGAATAAAACCCAGTCTGTGATGATTACCTCAGAGTTTTAATTTTTGGTTGGCTCAACCTTTCTTGGTGAAAGTATTAAGTCAGTATGCATAACTCACAATGCTTTGGTGTTTTTAAAGGTCTTGAGATCATTTCCATTGTTTGATTTGCAAAATGTTATATTGAGTATTCTAACCTCACATTGTTATATGTAATGTTTTTGCCATTTTGATTTTGATTGGATTTTTGTGCAAAACCAATGCTTTTCAAACACAACTTTTTTTTTCAATGTTAATTTGATACTTCAAAGCATAGGAATTTTTTTTTAGTGATATGTGAAAAAAAAAAAAAACTTGCAAGAAAAGGTAATGAGGTAAATATGAATGAGTGGAGACATGTAAATTGACTTTGAAGATACCTTACATTTATATACTCTGCAATTGGCGTTGTTTTCCCAAATGATTGTAGGGACGAGTTGCAGAGAGATAGAGAGAGAGATGTGCACACCCACACAGCATTAAGTAGTGCTTCAGAATGTATAAACATAGTTTCTAAAATGGTTGATATTATTATGCAAATGTAAAGTGCAATAGGCTAACACAGATTTCAGAACAACATAACCCCTTCTGCACTCTTGTTTGGCTTGCTAAGCTAAACAGTCTGGGGTGAAGTCAGTAGGAGGAATTCGGGTTGCTAAAGTATGCTCTTTGTGTCTGTGCACGCGCATGTTTGTGTGCACGTGTGTGTGTGTGTGTGTGTGTGTGTGTGTGTGTGTGTGTGTGTGTGTGTGTGTGTGTGTGTGTGTGTGTGCGTGTGTGTGTGTGTTAGTGTGTGTGTGCACGCAAGAAAGACAACAAAGCCCGTTTACTTCAGTAGAAGCAAAATAGGAACATCAGAAATCCAAGTGTAAGTGAACAAAGAAATGGGTTCTAAATTACACCAAAAATGTTTACAAAGTGGTAATAAACTATAAGAATGTCTCTTTGTATTTATTTTACATGGCAATATAGTACTGGCTGCAGTATCCTGAATTCTTAAATCGTTCAAGATTATTTCTGAGATAGCCACATTTGGAATAATCAATTTTGTTTTGCAATAAAAGGTAGGAATAAAAATGTTGGAGATGAAAGTGATGTAGATAGATTGAGTGGAAAATAAATAAATAAATAATTTAAATTTTTATTCAAATATCAAACCTGATGAAACAACAGTGTCAAGGAAGGTGAGATGCAAAGAAAATTCAGTAATTGGAGGTAAATCAGAGGTAAATTTGAAAATGTAACATTAGAGTTTATATCTTTTTGACCTGACATCCCCTGTCTATCACTCCATATGAATATATATTTTTTTAATTTCAAACTTACTTAAAAAAATCCTTATCAAAAGTGGCAAATGCCATCTGTCTGATACACCCTGGAAAGGTAAACATAAAAGTTTTCCATCCATCTGACACAAAACAGACACCATCTGCAAATCAAAGATTGAGTGAGGAAGAAGAGGTAAACTGGATATGACAGTTCTAAGCTCCATGTTCAGGTTTACGGTAAAAAACACTGATTCGCTGTGGGGAAAAAAAAGCTTGTCAATCTTAATTCTGAGTCCTATTTTTGACAGCACTGGGCGCCTTTGTGTGTATAAAAGTAGACTTAAGAATACGAGGGGGAGGGGTCAATTGCTTCAAACATCCCAGGTTACAGTTCTGGTTAAGACACCTGGGACCAAAGAATGCTGAAGACTCAATTATACAAGAGGGGCTCTTGTGGTGTACATCCATGCCCCATAGTGACCTTAGGTTAAAAGAATAAAAGAAATGCATCACTTGAGCTGTCATACTATTTAATTAGTTTTGAGAGAGAGACAGGAGAAAATTTGGCCGTGTTGAGCCAAGCACCATTTTGTCCGACACAGATACCTGCCACTGTCGATTATCAACTGTATTTATTCATAGCCCGGGGTGCGGTGGTTTCACAGGTGCACAATTATTCTTTTTGGCTGAAAAGACATGCATAGGAAGCAGTCAGACCTCTCTCAGCTCCATGACTGCCTGCAGGTTTCTCTTGCAGGATGTGAACTGCCCAGATAGCTTCTAGAGAAAAGAAGGGAACCCATAATTTGGCTGAGAGAAGAAAGTAATGAAAAAAAAGAAATTCACAAATCTTTCCATGCTGCTGTGAATGTGTGGTTGCAAATTAATTCAGATGATCCTAACAGCATCGAAGAGAAAAGTAGGAATTTGAGAGGCAATGGTTTTGTGATGAGGGGATCTTCTAATACTGTTATTACCACTTATATATTTAAGCATCTCTGTCTTCATGCTGTCATACAATAATTCTCGAAGAAAATTAACCAGATGTCTGGATCTGCTCACAACAACATCATGGCCCTGTCTTTTCAACACGCCTGAAGTCAGGGTAATTGATCTTTTGAAAAGATAATTTCAAATGACAAGCACAATCTGTCATTGTCTTGTTCTTCAGATTATTTTATAACATTGTATAATAATTTTAGTGAGGCGGGGTTTCTTTGATACGCCTTGTATTTGCAGGTGTGCATTTTCAGGAGACGAAACTCAATTGTTAAATAATCAGTACATTGAAAGAAAAGTAGTCTTTGATATTCCTATCATAGTTAAGTGAACTTCATATCCTGACAGGGGCACAAGAAGAATAATCAGGTGGAGCCATTTATAGAACACCTCTTTTTTTGCTTATATTAATCGGACAAGTACAACATCTATATAATGGCTGGGTAAAGTGGCACAGGTCACATGAATATAATCATATCTTATTATAAATAGCCTTTTTGGAATGTAGAATAATCTAGGTTGCAGTTCATTTACCGCTTCTTCATTTCAAAGTGGAACTACAAAGTTATTTTCATTGGCAGGTGCCGTCTTTGAAAGCAACGGAAACACCTGTCAACGCATGCTATGTCCTTATTTAGACACCAAGTTAGTTTGTATTAGCTGAGATGACATTTTTTTCATTAATTGACAGCATTTTTCACCTTCAGAAAATCTATCTTCAAAGTGACAAACCTCAGTGTCACATCAAAGCATGATAGCCGATGCTACTGACTATTGTAAGTGGCGCTCATCCTGGAGAAGCTGCGCTGCTTAATTTAGATTCTGCATTAAATAGGGGGTGATCAGAAGAATAGAGACAAAGTGAAAGACAAATGGACTGCCTGAGAAATGTATGTCACAAAAGGAAATCATACTCACACATGACAATTGTGTAACTTTCACAGAAGAGGCATGACTGCAACTAATATATCCTTGTGTTACACAACAAATGCATGGTATGTAATGCATAAAAAAATGAATAAATAAGATATACATGATTTAAAGCATCTATAAATGTATGTAATAATAATAATGACAATAAAAATGATAATGATAATAATAACGAGCACTAACCACTGAACTGTGGTGAAGAGGTTAGCGCTTCAGCCTCACAGCACTCAGGACCTTGGTTTGATTCCGACAGTGGACCATTCTGTGTGGGTTTGCATGTACTCCCTATGTCTGCATGGGTTTCCTCCGGGTTCTCCGGTTTCCCCCCCACAGTCCAAAATCATGCATGCGATTGACTGGCGACCACTTCAGGGTGCACCCTGCATCTCAGCCGATGACAGCTGGGATAGGCTCCAGCATCCCCTGTGACACTGGGTAGGATAAGTGGCAGACAAGGGATGGATGGATATTTAGCTCACATCAAAGTGCTATTTGCATTACTTTTAGTTGATTTAGTTGATTTCAGTTCTCGCTTTTCATTAAAGCAAAGTTCAACACCAGGTAAAACTACAACATTTTCTCCTAGATACCTTTGTCTTAGCTGCCACTAAGTATTGAATGGAAGCCCTATGTGTTGTATGGAAATGGAGAGAGCTGAGATTTATTGGTCTTTTGACTTCTTTTTGTGACTGGATCTCAACAGAAAAACACATGAATTAATCACACAGTTTTTGAGATTCCCTTTGATGGTACTTGAATTGTGCCAAAGGAAAATATGCTGAAGACTTGTTTGATTTCTTTCATCATGATTGTGATGAATTCTTTAATCATATTAAAGGAGCAGTAAAAACTGCCAACGTCAAGTCTACATCATTATTGTGAAATTAATGAGAAATCTTACAAGATCAAATAGTAACTGTTGTGTGCCGAAGTTTAGTGCAATAAAAGAAAACATTTAACCCAGTTAATGCACTTCTATCGGACCTTATATCGTCCAGGATGGCTAAAATCAGTTGAGATCAAATGAAAGGGGGGCTTGAAAGTGTTGTCTGATTTAAGACATGTTTTTATTCCATTTCACAAATTGTAGGAATAATTAAATACTGACCTTCTATGTATGTTATCGGCCTCTTTGTATAAGATTTTCAGTTTGGAACTGATAGTGCAAAAGAAAGATTAAATTCCTTTCTACACATCTCTGATCGCAGAGCAGATGTTTTACAAAAAGTACAAGTAATAATAATGGTTATAAAATGAAATCAAAACTATTATATATTCACCTGTTTCACTTGCTCTCTTTGTCGCAGAGCATTTGAATATCTATAGGACTTAGTTGAATTATTGTATGACAAACTTTTCTGAACGGGTCCTCTTGAAAGACTAAATCAGGATGCCTGACAATATATTTGCTTAATGTGAAAATGGACAGCTATAAAAAAAAAATAAAAAAATGAATAAAGACTCATCATTAAGATTTTAGTTTTTTTCCACTTCTCATCTTAATCCATAGCTCAAAGAAGACTCAGGTAGGACATATCCATCAACTACTATTTTGAGAGACGTGTTTTTTCTGTGTTGCCCCAGTGACACATTGTACTTATGCAGCTTTATTGGAAACTTGGAACATCAGGTCATCGTAATGTCTTTGTGCCCTGGACTATCCACAGCCTGTAATATGGTTAGACTATCCTGGTAGCACGTTGCATTAATTTCTGAGGAAATGCACTTTCAAAAATACAAAGAGATTATAATGTATGCACAAAGATCAATCCTATGTAAACTCAAATTATATCATGAGAAAAATGTTTTTTTCTACTATCATTCAGTCATATATTCAGTTTTCATTGTAGTGAAAAGAGTTCAATGTGAAAATGCATGCCATGGTGTTTTCAAGTAAATGTATAAGGGTCATTTTCTGAAAGGGAATATTAAACAGGCATTTTATTAATTTTGTAAGGTATGTGTGGTGATTTTTCAGTTTTAGTTTTATAATGTGTTTCAAAATTTGCAGCACGAAGTGCCATAAAAGGAGGAAATAAAAGTCAAATAAACAAAAAAAAAAAACAACATAAGTGGGATCACATTAAGATAAGATAAATATAAAAGGGAGAACTAGGTGAAAAAGCTAAGCACATCAATCAGCACTGAAATTAAAATATTCAAAAGAATGAATAAAAAACAGGGCATACGTGTTACCTACTTCAGAAAGGGATGCCCAGAAGACCTAGTCAAATCTTTGAAATGATCAAAATTATTCATGGCTGCCAATTTCAGTCAGTGTCATACTGAATCTCTTAAAACATTTTCAACTAGCAATATAAAATAATTTTCAAAGTTTATCAAAAATACTTTAGTAATTATTAATTAACACTTGATGAATTATCAATGATCAGTGACTCACCTTGAACGAATACAAAGTACTAAATGTAAAATGTATATGTTGGTAAACATATAATTACACTTTTGTTTTGAGAAATCTGTCCTTAAAGATACATCTCTATAAATCATGAATACATGCTTAAAAATGTGTGTGCCAGCCACTTACTCATATTTATTTACCTATGTACATTGTTTATGCTAACAGTTTTGTAACATGTTTTCTTTTGGTTTTTGTCAGAACTCTCAGAGTTTCTAAGCAAATTTAAGTCAATTGCAGTTATTTGTTTGTTTTTTTTTGTTTTTCTTTTTAAATTTAATTAAATTTTTTTTTGGCACTTACTTTATTTGTTTCTTTATTCAATGATTAATCCTTTGAAAGCATTTGAAGTAATACAAAGTTGAGAATTTATTTCAAATGTCTCTGTTTCCTCCATTGTCGTTAACATCCCTAAAGAACATATTGATGTTTCAACCGGCAACTCTGATATGTTCATCTCACAAAATGTCAGAGCACCTTGAGGACACTCCTGTGATTTAACAGAAGCGCATAGTGAACCAGGAAAATAAAATTACACTCGACGAGTGTGATGGACAGCCCAGGGTCTTAACCCAGTCAGGTCTCATTCAGTAGTCCTGCACAGCTTTTCTCCTCAAGCTTGCCACCATTTGTATCTATGAGTAAATTGAGTGTTAGCCACAGAGGCAATGGAATGCTTGTTATCTGCTTTGCGGTTGTGGATGGCACAGAGGTCAAAACGACCTCTAGGTCACCCCATGGGGTCACTGTTTAATGAAAGCGTGTCCTGTTCAACGTATAGGATTGCAGCCTGTGTGCCGTCCAACAGCTAGTTGCCCCAGGAGAAAATGGGGTTGCCTGAGGTTAATCAAGTGCAATTTCTTTCTCCCCTTTCTTTCTCTCCCTCTTCTACTTCGGGTAGCAGATGCTGAAATGTCTGTATTCCTCCATATGTTGGTAGAAACCAATACTTCAGATGGTTCATGCGTTAAACGTTGTGTAATTTTACTTTTTGTATTACCCACTTTACATCATAAAGTTAAAGCAAAGCCCTATATCTACAAATCAAGGAACAAATTGTGACTGAGGAAGTAGCTAAAATATATATACACAAATACCGTATTTGACCTTCTTCATTGGATCATCCTTTAAAGATGGAAACTAGCTGCAACAATACATTTTTGGTATTCAACTTTATTGTGGGAAACAAACATGGCAACATGGGCAGTGTAAGCTGAGTAGGAAATATTCAAGATGCTATTTAATTTACCTTCCATGATGGCCACAAGCTTTAAGCAGTGACTCAAATAACAAATGCACAGATAAAAATGGGTTTGGTGTGAAATGGACAGATAGACCTTTATTGTCACATTCAGTTATCCATGCAGCACAACCTCAGTGAAATTTGACCACTGCATTTGACCCATCATGGATGAACCATGAGCAGAATGCAATTAATGAGCAGCGCCAGGGGAGCAGTTCAGGGTTCAATGTCTTGATCAACAACAATTTGACAGGCTACGAGGAGTGCAGGAATCGAACCAAGAATATTCCATACCAAGGACGACCACTCTATGCTGCCCCCATTATAAAGTATTAAGTTCTATCAACAACCTCGAGCAAGACAAGTTAATCTTTCAGTTTGATATCTGTCAATGTACTATTGATATATTTAAGGCATATAGACATTTCTATACACCAAGCAAAACATTTATGATTTGCTATGAAATATTTTTAGGATATCAGAGCAAAAAAAAGTTAAAATATGCCTCATATGTCAAACATTTTTTTTAGTTGTACTCTTCTCTTTGACATCTGTCTTTATTTATGTTTCAGTGTTCAGAGAATGTCATAAAGTGACCATCACAAGGTCATTTTAATGACGCAGACAGCACTTTGAAGGGGCAAGTTGTAGAAACCTTAAGTTAACCTGAATAAACAGAGCACCATTTTTTTTATTTTATGTTATAGACACAAACACACACACTCATATATTCATTTTTCTATATCAACCTTTAATACAGATATTTTTTGCTGGACCAGTAGCCAGCTTTGATTGATCTGGTTCCCAGGAGAGCAGTAGAGAGCGAGAGTGATGGCTGCCAAAAGCTCATATTGATCCAACGACAGTGCGGTTCATCAGGCCCAGAATTTACTAGCCATGACAGATGAGAGGCTTTTTAGCTTAAAATAAGATCTTGTGTCTAAAGATTTTCTCTGTCCAAGTTATGATCTTGACATCCTCTATTTAAGGTAATCTGTGTCATTCACAATGATTCTCTTGGTACTGCCTCTGTTTAGCTAGATAATAGTGTTGACGTATTCTCAGTGAATCACAGTTATAGAACAGATGTGTGGAGAGTTTGAAAAAGGGTGCCTGAAATCAACATTATACACATAGCATAGGTGAACTCCTTTGCGAAGGAGCACAATGAAAATTCCATCAAGTACATTATATTTATACTGCTATTGTAGGAGTATAAGACTTTTGAGACTTATTTTTATTAAAAAAACAAAAAAAACAAATCAGATTGAATATATGAGTACATCCTTGCAATAAAAGCTGATTGTGATCACAAGTAGTACTGATAAAACGGTGTAATAATTGCATGATCTTAGTGTGTAGTACTTCAAATGTCCTCACTAGTGCCATCAGTGACATCACTCCGGCCACATTACGTATCAAAACGATTTGAAAATGGCACTTAGTGATAAGCACAGTATCAGATTGTATCTAAAACTGTTGACTCCGATGCTATCTACTTTTATGCCTTTTGATATAATCTTATTTGATCAGATAAGGTTCTGGCCTCTGTTCCATGGAATGAGGAGCGCGAGGTGTATATTGAGTAGGCTTTGATTTATTTTAGGTGGTTTTATCATTTAAAATTGAACAGAACCTTATAGAACAATTATGAATCTTTACAAGCTGAAGTACAGAGAGCAGCGCTGCTTGGCTGTTTATATCTTGGATCCATAATTAAAGTTTCATTTGATTAAATGTGTGAGAGGCAGCACTATACGATCTGGCTTCAATTCTCCATCTCACCATCTGCCAGTGTTTGTACACATGTGCAGGGTTTACTTATCAGTGCTTACAATCTCACATTCTGTCAGTATCTTCTTTTTTTCAACAAATTAATAAATTATTTGTTACTTTTTTGGGCATTATAGATTTTGTATACACAGAGTAAATACATTGTATCTTTTTCCTCCTCCTACTACATTGTCCTTTTGTCTCTCATGCTCCAGACTTATAGCCACTATATAAAACAGAGGTGGGCAAGTGACGGCCCCAGGCTGATTTGGTTCAATCTCACTCGCCAGGCATTTACATGAACAGTAATCCTGTCCAATATTTAAATTCATATTTTAAATTTCAGTTGTTTTTTTTTCCTGCCATACTTTATTGGCACCACAAGATGCTACATAGTATCAACACAACACCAGGACTTTTCTTTAAAGTTTGTCGTCTTCTCATGACCTCATTTGACATGCGCATAAACCACCAGACAATATTGGACAGGCAAAACCAAAGGATTAGAAAATTGACAGCTAGTGTTTTCAACAAAGAGTTATGTTCTTTTCAAAAACATATTCAAGTTACAGGAAAATAAAGAAAAATTTGCCTCGAAGCATGTAGTAACTATTCTAGCAACTTTTTCATCTGAAGAAAGGGTCGCTAAGAAGGTTAGCGGTCAACTTGTAGGCTAAGCAAAACCTTTCTTTTCAATGTTATTATTTATTATTTTATTACATTTGTTATCATTTATCATTTTTTCATTTTTTTTCTAATTCAAAGTACTATGCAAGTTATAAAACAAAAAGAAGTTAGTTACTTGCATTCAAATAGGCAAAAGCAGGCAAGCAAGCAAGCAAGCCTCTCTGTAAGGGGAGTTTTTGGAGGAAAATATGGTTAAAGGAGCAAGTGCCATCCTATGAATTTCCTCAACAAAACAGCATTGGATATTGATGCATTTGCAAGAAATGAACTGTAAAAAGGTGACCAGCAACACTGTACCCATTAAATAATAGGTTGTTGTATGTATTCATTGGTTAGTATATTTGTTTCATTTATGAATGCAAGCATTTCTTCTTTACGGAACATGGGAATGTATTTCACATACATTTTATGATTTAGGCTCACTTCTCTCTGACCTTATCTCCCAATGGTAAGGCCAAAAATTTTGCCCATCCCCGATATCGGACCTGAAAAAGGACAGCATTACTGGGATCAGTGTTTACAAGAGTAATGCCACTTTCCAATATATGGTCGGTTATAACTTGGCAAAGGTCAAAACAGCAAAGCACTTTGTTTAGCAATATAATGAGATGATAATCTGGGGGTAAAATAACCTGAATCCCTTTATTGTATTATTATCATTATTGTTGTTGTTGTTGTGAATACTATTTGATGATACTTCAGTCTTTGGGTTGGTAGTGACGTACTACTCTGTAATTAAGCAGCAGAACGTCTACACTAGTGAGTCATTTTCAAATTTTGATGCATTGTTGTTACGCCACTTTAATTTCTAGATCCAAGATTCACAGTGTTATTGTCGTATGTACAGTCTGGAAAAATATTTCCCTGTGCAATGAAATTCTTATTTTTCTGACTCAGTAATATCCCAAATATGTATTGTTTTGTGTTTCTGTCTACTTAGCAGACTTCACTGTAGACAGGAAAATAAGATAAGATAGGATCTTCTTATCTTATCTTATCTTATCTTATCTTATCTTATCTTATCTTATCTTATCTTATCTTATCTTATCTTATCTTATCTTATTTCACTGTCTACAGTGAAGCGAGAGTTAAACAGAAAAAAACAAAACAATAAGAAATTTGGTTATCATTGCAAATAAATTTAAACAATCCAAAGAGATGTAAACAATGCAAAATGATGCAGATAATTGTTTACAGCACAGAGAAATGTAAGCAGTGCAAATAAATGTAAACAGCATTGTCATGTTGTGAAAGTTGAAAGAAAATGCGCAAAATGAGGTGTTCTAGCCACATTAATGTTTAAGTTATTCCATCAATAAGAACATATTTACATCTCAGGTTTTCAGATAGGTAAGATTGTTTTAAAATACATATATAAATCATTCTCCAGTAAATTTTTCCACAGAAATATGGAATGAAATTGTGTCAATGCCAAAACCCTGTCATTTAAACTGAGACATGGGAGTGACCAACAAACTGACTTTGTGAACTGTTTTTCAATTTGCCATTTGACCTTAATGGACCAAACTTAAAGCTTGGTGGGGAAGATAAGGACTGCCTTTCAGAAAGACTGATGGGGTAGATCGTAATTGCAAGCATTTCAAAATTACATGTTACTTAAAAGTGAAAATGAGCCTCTGGTGGCTGCAGTTTTATGTCTTTAATAAATAAAGGGAAACACAACTATTGATAGTTTATTCTTGCTGCATAAAGACAAACTCCAGTGCAATTAGAACTTTCTGAATCCTCAGAGTATTTTTTATGTATTTATTTTTTTTGCATGTAATTGTAAGAGGCATGACAGCCATTCAAATCAATATTCTAGATTCGGAACAGTGGCCAAAAGGCATGTTAGCACTCTGCTTAGTATGGCGTACACAAGTTGAAGGTCAGCATGTGTATCGTCTGTTGAATTTTATGCTTCATTTCATATGAAATGAAATACAAAATTAAGTAAAATTCCACAGGTCAGAGATATTTCTCAATAGATTATTAGAGGATTATATGGGAAGATGAATATAATTTTAACTTTATTGCGACTGCATAACCAAGCAAGAAAGGAAATAAAGAGAAAAGAAAGAAAAAAAGATAATTGTCTACTCTTTATTAATCATAGACCGCATGGCTCAAGGGGAAATGAAATTAAATAAAAATTAAATCAGGAAATTGTTGCTGCTTTAACGTCCTACTAACACAAAATCTGCATGTAGAAAATTACAGCATGACTTAAAGAGATGGCAAACATGAGTTGGTGGAAACATGGGATCAGAGCTCTGCGATGATGATCAAGTCACATACCAGGCATATTTTTACTTTAGGGAGTTCACGGCAGGGTATAATATTCTTACCTGTTTGATCATACCCAGCTTGTCTTTTCCATGCCGCAAAAAACACAAATTAATGATTGGCTTCTGTCTATCTCTATGGCTCCTACAAAATATCACCATGAACAAAGAATTTGATCCATACTTCAGCACATAATTGTTGAGCAGTGGCACCCAAGCAAGCTGCGTTGCTTGCTCGATGAGTAAGTGTAAAATGCCTGCTCATTTATTCGTCAGACCCCTCTTTCCCAAAAGTCTGTGAAATGTCAATAAAGCCATTGAACAGTCACACTGCAACAACCCTATCTCATCTGTCTAGCTATGCCTTTAAGGAGAGCTATTTCAAATTTTTTGTTCTTTTCCCAACTGTTGCTCCTCTCAATATCTTATTCTGCAACTGATCTTATTTTGAAAAGTCTTTGTTCACAAGATTCCAAAAAAGTTGGTCTTTGTTTGTATAAATTTCCAAGATAATGACAATATATAAAGAACAGTTGGACAAGTGCATTTCAGATCTCCTGTTTTGGGTCAGCAAAGCAAAGTGTATGATGCCTTCCTTATGGGCATTTTAAGCAAACAAATATGTGTTTTCACAATGCATCTTAGCCAGTCATATTTGCCACATCAGTTGTCTCTCTTAGTTGTACTACATCCTAAGACTTTGCCGAACTGTAATAAAAAAAATCACTGGGGCTTACAAATATTTCACCAGCTTTGTAGGGGTCACAACTAATTCTGGCAGTGGACTTCATCAGAGCTGTGTCCACGGTACTCTAAATGAAGAAAAAAAGTTGGAACACTTAATTTAAAACACAATCACTACTCAGGGTGCATGACAATCTTTCACAAAATATTCTGTTGCAAAATATTTCTTGACTACCCAGTTTCTCTCCCTTATTTGACAATGAAATAAATCCCAATGAGATGATGTAGAAATGTCACGTTGTAACCACAAGCCACTGATCTCAACGAATAGTAGATGTCCAGATGTTAAAGTTAAAGTTAGCCCTGTATTTATAGAATATTTGAAGATGGATAATAGCTGCAATAGTCTTCATGCTGACAGCAGCAGAGCAAATTGCAGCCCTGTTTTCTTAAGTAGACTCAAATATGATGCCTAATGTACAGTGAAGTTTTATCTGACTAGGTGTTATACGTTGAAAAAGAAATAAAGTATTTATAGATTAATCTTGAAATGAAAAAAAGATCCATCTGCAAAAAAGATACTCCTTTATTTAAAACATATCTTGATACTTTCTCTCCAGAATGTGCTAAGGTGAGCCAAGAACAACACATTTTATCAATTCCTCTCAAAAAGCAAACCCAGACACTTTATCAGGTTTCCTGCTAATTAGATTCATAGCAATACGTGTGGCAAAAGGCCTGATTGCCATTGGTAATTACAAACTAAGATTAAGAGATATTTCGCAGTCCCTGCTGTCATGGTTATCTTTGCACCAGGATTTCTGGAGGAACAAAGCGGGTCTTGAGATCACCTGAGCTCAGTGCACATCTATAGCTTAAAACTCACAGCCTGCCTGCACTTTATGGTGGGAATATTGACCACACTTTACTCACTCACTTTATTAAGCTCCCTTTCTAAATTTATCGGCCAGGCTAATCAGACCCCAATGCTGGCAGGAAGGACAAATAAGTGGTGGGAAGTCCACAGTTTTCTGAAGTAACAAGGCGTGAAAGACTCACAGAGAGTTGGACAGATGGGAACAGATGTAGCTGATTGTGGGTTGAAATGCTGCAGCATGAAGCATCATTGACTTACTGTCTGAGGAGCTGCTCTCCATGCTCTCTAACTGCACTGCTACTGAATTATCTCATCACTGATTAATAAATAGCTTGGATTAGTGGGGATGAAGGGGTTTTCTCCTGAATGGACCATGGCTTTGTGATGGTACAGCATATGCCAAGGCCATTACTGCATGGGTGTAATAATGCAGAAAAAACCTCAACTGTTTCCTGGGATGTGTGGATATAAGTTGATTTCAATCGAACAGAAGAAAATAGAATAGAAGAAAATAGACAGACGGACGGACAGATGGACTGATGGATACCTGTATGAAGGCTGCATATTCCCTCCTGTTTGTCTTGGTTCTCTGTCTTCCTGATGTAATCCAAAAAATACATTGGCATAATATAGAATCTCATACTACGTAGGCTCTTTTCCAAATAAAATATAGCAATCGGTAGCCTGAAAAAATATGGATTCATCGAAAAATGATAGAAGTTGTAATGATAATAAACTAAAGGAATGGTTGAGGATTGAAAACGGTTCCAAAATCTATAGAGAAAACATACAGAAATATAAACATTTGATTAATATCCTTGATTGATGTAGATATTGATACTGTGCCATTATTACATAAAAAACAAAAATGTTAGCAATCATAACTCCTAGTAGAATAAATTGAAATGAAAAAAATGAAAAATAACAAAACATAAAGGCTCTGATCTGGACTGCCCTCAAGATTCTGTGGAAGACGATGTGGGCCAATTTCCCATCAATCTTCAGCTCCTCCTACTCTCTCTATGAGGCTGGAGGGACCTCAAAAAAACACCTTCAGCCTTGGTCCTTCCTGCCCACTGTGCAGGGCAGAATGCCACCTGAGGGTCTTCATCCCAACAGCAGTCAGAATCTCGAACGGACAGTCCCTGGAGTGCTATTGTCTACACTCACCACCCACAACACCACTCAGATTGTGTAATAACTACAGTTCACTTTTTCCATGGGCGCTTGAAAAACGGCAATTATAAAATCAAGTGCAATTATAGCGTGTAATGCGTACAGACGTTCTTACAGTTAAAATGTTGTCATCATTTATTTAATATTATTTGTACATGTCTCTTTTTGCTCCCTGTGGTTTGTTCAAATGTTCATTATATGTTAATACCTAATGTATTGTATTTGTTCATAATATTAGTCTGTATAGTGGTATTATGTGTGGTATTAACATAAATATAATTAAATGAAAAAAAGTAAGAATATTTTTCATATTAAGTCATATGACAAATAGGGTCTTACAATACTTGAAATATCCTTTTTGCATTGCCATGTGTCGTAATAAAACTGAAAATTTGTTAAAATGTAGTAATACAGAAGACATGCTGGAACTACCTTACAGCCTGACACCTGACAAGTGCTGCACATAGATGACAGAACAAAATGTTTTACTCGGGTAAAAATAGGATACAGACATACTTGTTGGTAACAATCAGTGTGAATTCAACACATTCTTCACTGATCAATAGCTGGCACTAGAGATCTAATGCATCAAAAACTATATTGTTCCATGAGAATGGTATAGGCACACTTTCATTTGTATTTGAAAATGTATCCTATATCCCAATCTGACATCTGCAGATTTTTCATCAAAGGAGATAGAATATAGACAAATTGATATTTAACACATATTTCCTGTTAATACTAGTTGCATCTCATGGATTATGGAGCAACTCTGAATTTGAACAGTATTACAGTGACAGAGTCTGCTGCTCCTGTTGATAAAAACTGTGTAAGTGAGAGAAAACATGTTATGAACAGCAATAGCTTTTATGATTTTGACCTAGCTCTAATCCACGGGAGATATTCCCATTTTATTGTGTCTGTCATCAGCTTGTTCCTTGTCAGCAGAATTTTTGCCTCCCCATTTCAAACATGTTAGTGTAAAAAGTACTAGCGCTTCTCAGTGTTAGAAAGTTGATATATACAGGGAGCTGAAAAAAAAAATCTGAACTGGTCACATGGATCCTCAGTTTAAATCCACAGTCCAAGGCGTGTCACTGCAGGGTGAGTCCAGGTCAAATTGAGGACATTAATTGTTCCTTTTTACAAAAAAAAAATAGACTGTTTCATGTCTTGATTGGGTGGGTGGTTGGTTGGTTGGATAGATGATTGGCTAATTTTATTTCTTTCAGTCTTGCTCTTTCTCAAATTCAGTCAGAGGGAAGTCTGGTCTTGCCAGCATGAATCAAGTTTCCAGAGATTTCCAGCTGCTGAATGGAAAGGCCTACCCTAGGCTTACCTTTGGGGCTTCTATAATGAAATGAATCTTATTTCCTTTCCAGATGTAATGTTTTAAACTTTGAATAATACTGGTTGGATTCAAATACTCTGAACATTTCAATCACTTTCATAGTGTCAAAATCCAATAGGAAGACAACAGCAAATAAAGGTGGGTTTATTGGCTTTTTAATTCAAATTTAGAATTAAAGAAAAATGAGCACACATTAGTATTCTTGGACATGTTGATATATGTCAGTATGAGCAGGGTTTATAGAGCCACAGTATTCGGGGGGGGGGGGGGGGGGGGGGGCTTATAGTATGTATTATTTTACAAGTTGTTGGTTCTGTTGGGGGGGGGGGGGGTGGGAACCGTGGGGTGGTT
>CAAKHD010013726.1:99541-109768 GCA_901007705.1 Fistularia tabacaria | reverse complement strand
GGTTACAAATCTGAAACATTATAACATGAGGACTGCTGTTTGGAGTTGGGGGTTGGGGTCAAGGCTGGTGGGTTTAAAAAGAATTGCTGGTGGGTTTAAAAAGAATTGCCTTCTTTCACATTGCAGTGTCACTACATATGAATATATTCTAGTATTCTTTGAAAGGCCACTAAAGAGAGTGGCCATGAAACAACATTGTCATGGAAATTTGTTTTTGATTTTTACAGAGTCAAACCATTGTCATGACAATTTGTACTGATGTAATTTCAGTTGCAGTAGCTGCTATTTTTGTTGCACCATTGCATTTATTTATTTATTTGTATATTTATTCATTTGTTGCTGTGCTCTTTAGATTAAAACAGCAAGTCAGAATTAAGTTGATTGAAGTATAAGCCGTAGAGAGTTCAGAGAAGACTCAGGTTTGTCAGAGGATAAATATGCCATGGAGTTATGTCAGGCCAGAGAAATGTTTAAATCAGCTCCACCTGCTCCACCAATCCATCTCATTCAACAGCCTTAAAACAGAACCGCACACACTGTAGGCAGAGAAAAAGAAATCCAAGCCCTAAAATATGCAAAACTGTGGTTGTAGTCAACTTTGCACGTGATTAAAAAAAAGCAAGCAAAGTGATGATGGATGGTTAGATTTCTTCTACAATGCCCTTTCCTATGTGTGTTTGTGAATGTGTGTTTTGTGTGTCTGTGTGTGTGTATGTATGTATTTGTGTGTGCGTGTGTGTGTGTGTTTCAAAATTGCAATGCCAATGCCATTAAACCTCATGTCCATTCATCCTGTGTAAAATATTTTTGCTGCTCTAGCTGTACCAATGTGTCTTGGGGTATTATCAAACTAACAATAAGCCCCTACAAGGTTCTAGTGTGAGAGGGGGGGATTGCACAGGAGGACCTTTATCCTCACTAGATAGGCTCTCCAGTTACAGATGGAGACGCCTCAGTGAGCGAGTCACTGTCATCCGCGGAGGAGACTGCTGGTGTTGTGTGATTGTATTATGCTCCATTCATTTGTTGATATTCTACAGCAGGTCCCTTTTTTGAATAAAGGACTGTGCAAAGGAGTGATACGAGTTGAGCCAGCCTGCAAAATCTGATATGACGTACTGTGTACGGTCTCAAATCTGATAAATGATTGGATTGAAGCACTTAACTGGCATTATATGCATAATGTATGCATACACTCTGAATTGTTACATTTCAGTCAAAAAATATATCGCCACCCTGCAAAGATTCAACTGGAAGAGATACTTGTTAAAGAGAGTAAAAGGCAAATTTTGTTAGTTTTATCAAAGATATGACAGAACCCTTTCAAAATCCATTCCTCCTTTTCCAACTGGATGCTACAACAGAGACCATCATCAAAGTGCTCCCATATTTGCCTTTTGACAAGCACTAGTTTAATCAAAAGTAGGGGGATTAAAAACACTAAAACACTTCCACTCAAAGATGATTTAAGACGCAAAGGTGCTTGAGCTTGCAGACACTTCAAACCCTCAAAGAAATAATTCAGAAGAAATGAAACTAACAGACCCCATAACCCTGACAAAAAACAGTCAACACTTATTTTCATTAATATCTTCCAACAGGCTGTGGTGTTTATTTTATTTTGAAGTTCCCTTCAGGATACAGGCCTTTGGTGCCAACAGCAGCTCAGCACAGTCTTAACGGTAACCATAAATGACATTTTCCCATGCGTTGCCCAGGCAATTCAAGCTGGGACTCAATGCTGTCCCTGTAAGATATAGGTCACAATATCTGTGTATCAAAGGATTTATCGGTCCTGGGCTTTGAGAGGTAGACAAATAAGAATGGGAAAAAATTACAATAACACAACACTTGGAAAACAATAAAATTAAAAAAAATGCATATATATACGCATACACTTTTGGTTTGGTTTGTTTCATGTGCTTTTGTTATTGTTACCTTATTTGTTAGTGAAATCATAACTTGGCATATAAAGCTGATCTTGCTTGTCACTAAAATGATGTTGATATTTGTATAAATTTGATTTTACAGGGTCAAAAACAATTCTCAGTCTGGCATCACTATAACAAAGGTCCTAGTCGCCCTACTATTTTTGATTTTACTTGTTCATGGCATGGAGGACGTTTCCTTTTTTCTGGTTGACATTCATATACATCTGAAACTAAATTCGTGATTCCACCATGCTTACATATGAGAAATATTAATATGCTTCGGTTGTTGATTCTGAGATCAAAGTGTGATCAGGAAAGCATTGGTTTGTTATTCATAGAAATAAAATCTTTCATTTTGAATTAACTTCAGGTTCAAGAATATATATTTTACATTCTATTCTATACATACCATTGACTAGGCATTAGGAAAAAACAATACACATATATATATATATATATGTGTGTGTGTGTGTGTGTGTGTGTATGTTTGTACATGTGATACTTTTTACTTACTACACAACATAAAAAACATCACACAAGTTAAGAAAAATAAAGATGAGGATTACAATGGGGTGGGTTTTGGAAGCAAAAACTACAAGTTATTACTTAAAATTCAGATTGTGTTTTCGATATGTATTATTCTGCTATTAAACACTTCATGAAGGGTTTCATTTTTCTACAATCCACCTTTATCCTCAAACCTTCTCTCATGGAATTAGTGCGCTATTAGACAAGACCAAAGTCATTGAGCTGTGATGCTTTCCTCATGTTTGTTTCAGCTTCAGATGTCATATCAATTCATAGTTCACGCTACGAACCACAGACACAAATGTTACATTACCGTAGCCATCATTACTTTCTCCTTTTTTTTGCAAAAGAGGTCTTGACCCCCCCCATTCTGCTCCATGGGGCACATTTGCTTTTTTATCCTCTCACAAAGAGTCACAGCGATCATGCAGAAACAGTCACTAAAATGACAATGGATCTTAGCACTGACAAGGGATCATAGTAATGGCGGATCAATTTGGCTTTTGCTCCCAGTTGATTGATTTAAATAAACCCTCTACCTAATTTGTTTACTTCCTCTTCCTCTTCCTATACTGAAATAAGCAAATAAATGAAAAGCAGTTTTTCATCCACAATACATTCAGTCCTTCAAATATGTCTACCTTTAAGAGTATTTTAGCCAAACTTTAAACTTCACTCTTTTATTTTTGTCAACGCATTTACTTTCACCAGATTGTCTAAATTTTACCAACCTGTCTACATTGGTACATTTTGTAACTTTTTGAACCACCATTGCCTAGTGTTTCTGTCATTCATTGATTGAATTAGAGCTATGTAATTAATGGCTTGGGTCCAGTGCATGAAATGTTGAATCTATAAGAGACAACCATTAGCATTAGTGTTTGGAATCCACACAGAGCTAATTCATGGTCTTTGTTTTATTGTGTGTTGTTTCAGACTGAGAGACAATTCACTTTGTACCATCCCCCAGGCGCCACTTGGTTCTGATGCTGATCTGTTGCTCTCTTTTTTGTTGTAGCTGCAAAAGCATGACCGAGAAGATGAGGATGTTCCGTCTAAGTGGAGATCCGAGGAGGAGATGGCAGCTGAAGCTGCTGATTTAAAGCAACACCTTGAATTGCAGTAGAGTCAAAGGACAAGTAAACCAATGACAACAACAAAAGGTTTGGAAGAAAATCTAATTATTGTGCTGATGACTAAAATGTCTGAAAATGAACGATAATGAATAATATGAATACAAAAATTTAATACGGATGTTTTTATCCTTAACCTAGTGGTTCAGTTAAAACCACTTTTTTTTAAATGAAACAGATGAACTCATTCAACCTGATAAAAGCTACAATATTCTAATTTTAGCTTCAGCTATCTCAATTTTAGTCTGACGTTATACTCACTTGTAATAAGGAGAGCAATGCTTCTGTCATTCCTTATCAGACCTCCATATGCTATTATCCTCCTATCTAATTTGAGTTAAGGTCTTAGCTTACTATATAGTTCTCTCTATTTTCTATCACTTTGTTTTCTATGTAGACATCATCATATAAATTGAAATTGTTTGTGTGCCTAAATCAATTTTGTCTTTTGCTTCCCATGAAATCCACTTTGTTCTTAGTTATCTATAATAAAGGTTGTATTTCGTTCACAATCATGCTCTTCTGTTTTTGAATTTTTTTTCTGCACTAAGTTTCTGTACAGCGCTGATTGCTATCATTGTTACTATTTACCATTTATCACACTGGTATATCTAAAGAGACCATTGTCAGAGAAGTAACAAAATTACAAGTTTTGCAATTTGATATGTGTTGAGGGTAGATCAATAAACCAATAGATAAATAAATAGATAAATACATCTTCCGCTTCTCTCCAGTCGCGTCCCTTGGGCAATTAATTAATTAACTCCTATTTGGTTAGTGGTGCCACTTTCAATCAACGATCAAATCTATCATTATGATTATGCATCATTATGTAGAAGAATCAGATAAAGGCCATTCCTGGTGAAGTGTGATATGTAATCAGATCCTTCCTACAGCTGACCATTCAGTCAGTATAATATCTAATGTGTTTTAATATGTATACAGCTAGTGTGTATTCAGACGTAAATGGTATAAAGATCAGTCTTTAACGTGACGCATATAAAAACAGTAAAGAATGTCTTGTCACCACAAATGTCAACCTTCGGTTTCTGCCCTTAACTCTGTTGGTCAAAATCAGCCATTTCACGATAAGTTAAAAAAACAAAACAAAAAAATATATATGTTTCTGATGTTTCATTGACCTGTATTTCTAACACAGTGTCAACAGAGAGCAATGTTGCTTAGATTAACAATCGGTGCCATTTTTTCTTTTTTTGTTTCTTTTGTCTTTAACTTCCAGGTTGTTTTTGCTTGGGTGAAGTACCTGCATATTGAAGTCATGACAGGGAAATGCTTCAGTCACTGCCAACCGACATTAATATACACCGGGGTCTAGCTCATGTCCGCTGGCTATTTCAAGGGTTCAGTTGAATATGACTACATTTTTGTACAAACGTAAATGATCAATAAGCGAAACTGGTCATCTTGTTGCATTAGTTTTATATTATATGTTTAGAACAGCAAAAACATGACCAAACTTTGGAGTGTTCTCATACATATTTTCGTTAAATTGAACTGGATTGCAGTTTTAAGGACACAAGCTAACAAGTCCCCTGCTAAAGAACAATGTGTGACTGCCCATGGCTCTTTGTGGTAATCAAGCCGTAAAAGGCACCATGAATTTTAAACAATATTACTAAGGATGAGGGATTTTAAAAGGGCAATAATTCAGTCTTGGGGGAGGAAATCCATCAAATATTGGTCCAGGGCTGTAATGGCTGCAAGTACAAAGAGATATAATCCCATCCAAGCAGCTTCTCTTTAAATCATTTTCATTTCCATGTCAGGCCAGGCAATTTTATAATGTACATTATTAGTTTGAATTAGCTGGTGTGAGAGAGAGTAGAAATTAACTGTCATCCAGGCAGAAAATGCAAGTAAATCCATATTGTTTTAAATAGATAACTGTAGATCATTTCTCATTCACTTGACAGTGGTTTGGACTAATCACTTTGTTGCTGGCTAAAAGCCCACTCATTCTACACCCATCACATTTGATGAATGATGAGCTCTACAACTTCTTTTTTGTCATGATTAAAATGACTTAAGTAAGCTAATACTTTTAGCTTCAAAAATTGAATTTTTACCAAGAATCAAGAATGAAGACTCTTTATGTGACACATAACTACATAATACCAACTCTGTCCAATGTAAACAAAACGTTTCCATCTTGGTGTATCTTTTTGTTATGCGTGAACACAGTATTCATAAACCCTCCTAACATTTATTTCTGAAACTGGATCTGAAATCGATTCAGTTTGTCTACAAGGCAAACACACCTTATTTGAGTGAAATCTAAACTGTAACCAGATGTTGATACTTTTACATCTATCGGACCAAGCAGAACAAGTATGCCTGGAAAAAAAAAAAAGTGCACACATGGTAACAGAAAATGGAACAATATTGCAATAGAAATTCACCAATTACATTAAATTCCACATCTGGCATTGAGCCATTTTCATTTCATAAGAATGTGGAATGTGTAGAAAAAGAAAAAAAAAGGATCAGAAAAAAAGAAAACCAGAAAAACAAACAAAAGATGACATTTACATTTGGGGTCAATCCTCGTCTCCCTGTCTTTGTACCAGTATGGCTCCATTCTTTGAAAACATGTTTTATTTGTTAAGTTAGGTCAGTCAGTTTTTATTTTCAATTCTGATAACATGCAAATGCACTGACCCATGAAACAAGTGCATTTTTAAAATCCTTTTTATTAAACTCTAAACGACAATCAAGATAGATGGCCCTACATTTATTCATCATTCATGATAGTTTAGACGGACTGCATATTGCTTAAACTGCAATACATTTGCAGCACTTTAGACAGATCATACTGCATTGGCAATTATAAAAAGTTAGTACCAGTGGCACTCTGGTGGAGGAGAAAATTCTTGTGTTTTTATTTAAATGTATTTATTTATTCTATTTTTTAATTTTGTATTATTTATTGATTGATTTATTTATTTCCATTTGACAATTTTATGTTGAAATGATTTCTGATGGTTTTTGCAGGACCAAAATGTATGACGATATTTGGCCAGATGAGATGTGTATTGAGGTTTACCCTTTACTTGTGATATTGGTCAAGGCCCAGTTTTTTGGGATGTTGTTGTATCAATTGTGGTAGCAGTGACATATGCAAAGACCAATTAACAGTTATACGGTTAACTGTTGTGGCAGGGAAGTTTCAAACTATATGCCTCAAATAAATTATTTGGGTGAGAGGCGGGATATGCCTTGGACCATCGGGTCACATACAGAGACACCCAACCATTCACTCCCTCATTCATACGTAGGCGCAGTTTCAGTCTCCAACCAACTTACAGCATGTTTTTGTACTGTGGACATACACACAGGCTCCCCTGATAGAAAATACACAGGAACTTTCTTGCCCTGAATCTGAAGCGCTAATCTCTGAGCCACTTATTTCTTGATGAAATTCCAAGAATATTTTTTCTCTTCATTTGAAACTAGTCCTGAGATATTTATAATGCTCATGACACTGACACTTGATCCAGAAGTGAGCCACCTGTTGTTTACACGATCCAGATAAGTATATACCAGTGTAACAATCACAAGCTGCTTTGTTACTTGATGGGTATGAAAGCTTGAACAAACAATATTGATTGAGCAGATCAAATGAATTCTCGTTTGACAATATATCCATTCATTTACAATCTTAATACTCAGGCTGGCCATGCAGTAAACAAAAGGTAACATATCCGCTGCTGAGAAAATGCATGCACCCATGTCTCCTCTTTTTCAGGTTGGCACACTGTACGGCAACTTACATTATTGCCGTGCGAGTATGTGATTCAGGCAACCATGTAAAGCAGACTGAGTGCTTTTAATGTGAAAAGCAGCTTAAAAAATAAACTAATTTACCTTATTCATGCTTTACGCAATAATGGGACTGAAATGTAAATACTATGTCTCTGGGTGGTTGTTATTGAGGTTATATTGGTGATATTTTTCATTTTAGAACCCTTTTTTTTAATGGACAAAAAAAACGAGAGCCTGAAAAAAACTTTCATTCTTATCTTGGGAGAGGCAGCAGAAAGGGAAAAAAAAAAATAATTCTAGAACTGAACAAATTATCTTAGTCATTTAAAACAAAGTGATAAGAGGCTGAAAGGCAGCTTTTTTTCTCTTTTTGGTGTCTCACAGAAAACTTTGTAAAACTTGTGTGTATCCTTAACAGATGGAGGAAAAATTGACGTCACTCTGCATGAATCCCTGCATCTTGCTGGGTAGGATTTTTGTGATGATGAATTAATGGAGTTATAATTGCTGGTTTTATCCAAAAGGCAAAGCAACATAGCAGAAGTCTCGGGACAAGAAGGGTGGTATGCTCGGGACAAGAAGAGTCATGGTTTGTTTGTTTGTTTTCTTCTTACTTTTCTCTTTTCAGTTTGAGGCAATTACTTTAAAGAAATAAAATAAATAAAATTCCTGGCATCATTCCAACACTGAAATTGCAAAAATGAATAGTAAATTCATTCATAACCTGATAAGGTCATGACAGAGGAATTCAAGCAAACACATCTGAATATTGAATATTATGTGGCACATACTACCTACAGTAGTTCCAGCCGCAGATATTTTTTAGCTGAAAAATAAGACAAAATGTAAATGAAAAACTTTTTTGCAAATATTTGTGGCTAATTGATTTGTCCGGAATATTAGAACATGCTATAAGTTAAGGTGCAAATTGCAAAACATATATATGTTTCAGTTCAACTTGGAAACTAATTTGAACTGGTCATAAATAAATAAATAAATGCAAAGTAATTGGCCATCATCATTTATTGTGGCACAGACTGAGGCGAGTTTTTCAGTCTTTATTTAGAATCTATTTGGATTTTCATGTATGTAATATCTGAAATCTTAATGGAGCACTGGATCCTGCAGAGTATTGGCCACTTAAGTCTGTAGTTTTGTAGCTGTGCAATGAACAAATGTTATCAATCAGACATTAACAAAGCAAGCAAGCCATTGAATTCTGCAGCTGACAGGAATGAAACTGCTTTGAGCATCTCTTTGCTGCCCTGAAACCAGAGCTGTTTTTGAGAGACAACAAGGAGACGGGGAATCAGCTAAATCCCTCATCAATCTTCAAAGCTGCTTACATTAATTAAAAAGACATAATGTTATTCAAGATTAGAGATGTCCCAAATGGGGTGCTAATGCAAGTGTTTCTTTGGAGGAAATAATGTCCTTATGGATTTTTTTTTTTTTCAAGCCATCCTTGACCATGAGTCCAGATGGAACTGTTGCTATTGACTGTTTTACCCTTGAGCTTCTGTATTGAGGACAGATCTTGAAGGATACCCTTCAGAGACCAGGGAAACAGTAGTGAGAATATGAAAGTGATACAAAATCTTTAGAAAATCCCTGAACAAAGATAGATGTAAGGTGCTGGATACAGGGAAGGCATGTTCTTTCATGCTTTCCCTTCTGCTTGTCAAGTGTTCATCACCAGTCTCAGTTCAGAGAGAAACCTGACCCATTTTCAATATTTGTACTGAACACCCTACTTTGTTCCTTAAGGGATTTGCACATATCAAGCTGTAGAGGTACATGGTCATGTTTCGGCTGCCCTTTGAAGACTATCACTTAACTCCACCACAAATAACAAAAAGCTGTGCCTTTGACAGAGCTAATATTAATGTTATCTATCTTGCATTGAAATGGTGAAATATTGATGTTGTGTTTAGTTATTTTATCAAAGAACATTTTTCACCACCTTGTCAGTCCCTATACCCTTTTGACATAAAGGATTTGGGACCATACATCCGGTAATATGTGGTGCTTTCATACCTTCTGAACTATATTTCCTTTGTCTGCATGTTCAATCTTTGAAGACAAAGCTGATATGACTGTGCTTGTATTTTCCATTTACCTTTTATCTGAGCTGGAATGAAATGGCTCCAATTTAGGTTTGTACAATACAATCAGGTGGTATGCAAGTGGATTTAAACTTGATGACTTACCATTTTCTCTTTCCCAGAGGTGAGGCAAGGTCAATACTTCATCAATTCATTTTCTTTATCCCCTGCAGAATTAAGTCAACTCTTCTTTAAAGTGCTCTTTTTTTACTTGAATTTGAAACACAATTTTAGACCTTGGTCAACCTGCATAAGCACATTGAGGGGTATTGAATGATTGTATGATCATCTGGCACAGTACCATGTCATTTAATTTTTTATTTATATATTGGGGGTCATCTTCACACATTGCCTAATTAGGTTTTATAAGAATCAGCCCAAAAATGAAAGGTTAAGTACATTTATCTAGATTAAAATAAAGGATATTGCATCAAGCACATATGATTTCTGCAAATGACACATTTAGAATAGGATAGGATAGGATAATACTTAATTGATCCCCATAGGGGAAATTCAAGAGTTGCAGCTGCAGCATTCGAAAAAAAAAAAAAAAAAAAAAAAAAAAAAAAAAAAAAAAAAAAAAAAAAAAAAAAAAAAAAAAAAAAAAAAAAAAAAAAAAAAAAAAAAAATGCAAGAAAATAAAGGCAAACAAATATGAAAAAAATCAACCAAAAAGCCCCACAAACACGTAAAAAAAAATTTAAACAAATAAATACCCATACTTAAATTAAAATTAATAAAAAATTA
>CAAKHD010013726.1:62107-84596 GCA_901007705.1 Fistularia tabacaria | reverse complement strand
AGTCAATCTCATACTAGGACAACGACTGTCACCATCACAAACACACACACCCCCTCCCCCACACACCCCACCATCCCCCCACCCACACTCGCACACACACACACACACACACACACACACACACACACACACACACACACACACACACACACACACACACACACTCACACACAATTCAATAGAATAGTTTTTCCTCAACATGCAAGCATCCAAATCTTCCACTGAATATAGTAAATACTTTTTTTTTCTTCGTTTACTTTGTCTTTGTGGCAGCAGTTGCTTGATGTACTTTGAAATTGTGATTATCGCAGCAAATAATAAGAGTCATAAATGTCATAAATTCACTTTTTGTGTGAAGTTTGATGGGATGTAGAAAGTCTCTGATGGTAATGTCTGAAAGGCAATGATGTTTTTGTGTGTGTGTCTGTGTGTTTTCTCAATCTTCTTGACTACAGGTGTGTATACAAAGTGGAGCACAAACAAATTAAAAAGTGAATGTTAACACTTTTTTTACGAGAGATCACATGGCCTGGTTTGCCAGATCTGTTATCAATTCACATACTGTATTACTTCATGGTAGCATGGTGCTCACACTGGTCTGGTTAGCACCTTGCACAGCAGCGTTACAGCAGTCCGTGTGTGTGAACAGTATGAATGGGAGGCACAGGAGTTAGTGCCTCCACCTCACAGCAAGAAAGTTCGAGGTTCATGTCCAGCAGCGAGCCTTTCTATGTGCAGCTGTTGTTTCCTCCCACAGTCAAAATGCAGAAAGTTAATTAATCCCAAATTCTCCAGAATTTCTTTTATGATCACAATCATTCGACACATTACTTTATAATAATAATTGGTCTTTCTACATTATATGACTGTACAATACCATACATATTTAATACTTTATGAACATGTGTTTTTTTTTTTCCCTGTCTTTTCAAGAGGCAACTCCCTTTCAGCAGTTGGCAGCTTTATTAAAATATTTTTTCTCTCCCTCTCTCGTTCCTCAGTGGTTAATTGTATACTGTCTGGGAAGGTTAGATTCCCCAGAGCTTGTATTGATGAATTTAATCTTTAAATTGTATTTTACAGTCTTGTCACATACTGCACTTAATTTGTTTTAGCATTTTTGCCTGCATGCCCTCATTTCTTCCGTCAAGTAGCTCCTCTGCTGATCGCTTTTGCTTTGACAGTGTTTTCAAGTATGCTCTTGTTCCATCTCACTGGCTGTTTGATTTATTTCCATTGTGAGAAAACAGACAAATGATTATTGTATGCGGTCTCCATAAAGGAAAATGAATCTAGGCTTGGATAGAGTTGGAATTCCTCTTTTGGGGGTTCACTGATATAGTGTGCGAAGCATGATGTGGATTGCAATTAAAATTAGGTACACATTGCTTCTTAAAAGAATGATCACCACCTCTGGCTATTGACATTTTATCTTTTTTTATCACTCATGACACAATATTAAAAATAGGTCTCTTAAAGAGAACAGAGCCATCTCTGTTTTGTGAAAAAAGCTTGCAGGAGTCTGTATCATGATGTTTGGCTGTTGTACATTGCATCTTTGCCTCAGGCAAATAAATTCAGCTGTGACACACCGATTTCCTTCATAGCATTAGCCATGCTGGTTAACATTCTAATGAAAGGTTATACAAAAAGTGCAAGGTTGAAATTCTGCTTGAGAAAAAGTAAATTGTCGCCTTAAAAAAAACATAAAAACGTCTCGAGTGGATGAAATTGAAGTACTTTAAGTGCTTTGAGAACAAGAATAGCTGATGTTTGAATATTTGGTATTTTGGAGTTATTGTTTTTTTTTGGGACATGCCATACAATCAGTTCATCATCATACTTAGTATTGTGCGTAAATCTAAGTAAGTGTAGTCATGCACTAATGGTGGGTGAGCATTGTTTAGGTGCTGAAAAGGTGCTGACTTTTTAGAATACAGAGATGATTGCTCCCAAATGAGAGAAAAGACTTGAACATGTCTGACTTGAGAGACCTAACATATCTATTTTTTCACAGTACAACCAAAACTGAGGTCGGGTTGCTGTTAGTTTTGGTATAGTATGATCCCAATCACTTGTGAGATTCAATTACACAACATGCCACCAATTTTGTGCTGTGTGCGGCAAACTCCACCTTCTCCTCCCCTGAAATCACTTGTGAACAGACTGTCAGAATAAAATATTGATGGGAACAAATCCTGGCAACAATTATGTTTTCTCTGAAAATGATACTGACAAGACAAATGATTAATCATGATGAATGCTAATAAATGCTATTCGTAGGGCTTTGTCATGCTGGAGTCTAGCCTATGCAGAATGACCTTCCTCTCCATTTAAAACACTACAGCAGGCACTTATTTTCTATTTGTGCATTAATCAGGTCCTTTTTTTTTGTTTTTGTTTTTTTTATATGTGTTTTGAGGTTCAACTCTGTTTTATTTATCTATTTGTTTATTCCTCTTTTTAAATCATCTTAAATACAGATTCCTTGAATGGATAGATAGATTGGCAGAAAGTCCAGCAGTAAGTTGGACTTTTGTTGAGTGAGGGTTTTTACTTTCCACCAGGACTCCCCTTTGTCACAGATTCTGACAGAATTTCTAGGCGCAGCCAGAGTATCAAGGGGATCCGGTTTGATGGGCTCAGGATTTTGTCTGTACTTTTTACAGAGGATATGGTTCTATTGGCCAAATCAGACCATCATCTCCAACTCTCACTGGAGCAGTTTGCAGCTGAATATGAAGTGTGCAGGATGAGAATCAGCACAAATCTGAGGCCATTGTCCACAAACAGAAAAAGTTGGAGTGCCCTCTCTGGGTTGGGGATGAGAAGCTACGACATGTGTTAGAGTTCAAGTATCTTGAGGTTCCCAAGAGAGGGGAGGCTGGGTTGGAAGATCAGTGTGGTGTCAGTAGGGATGTGGATTCTGCATTGGTCTGTTGTGCAGTAGAAGGTGTTGAGCCTTTGGTTAATGTCTCAATATGCATTCCTGCCTTAATATCTGATCATGAGCTGTGAGTAGTGACCAAGAACAAGATCACCGTATACTAGTGGCCAAAAGGAGTTTCCTCCGCAGGATATCTGGGAGGAAACCAGATGAGAAGCTCGGTGGTCTGGGAGGGGATCAAAGTTTATTGGTCGCGGCACCACATAAAGACAAACAACCACTCACTCTCGCATTCATACAGCTGGGCAATGTTGCAGTTTTCCAATTAACTTTATGCATGTGTTTAAGGCATTGAAGAGGATGAAGAGTGGAAAGGCAGTTGGTCCTCATGATAAACCTGTGGAGGCATGGAATTGTCTAGGGGAGGTAGAGTTTCTGACTATATTACTCAACAGGATCTTAGAAAATGAGAAGATGCCTGAGGAATGGAGAACTAGTGTATTGGTGTCAATCTTTAAGAGAAAGGGGGATGTACAGAATTGTGGTAAATATAGAGGGATTAAGTTAATGAGCCATAAAATGAAGTTATGGGAAAGAGTAGTGGAAACTAGACGAACAGCAGAAGTCAGCATTTGTGAGCTGCAGTCGGGCTTCATGCCTAGACAGAGTACTACAGATGCAGTATTTTCTTTGAGAATGCTAATAGAAGTACAGAGAAGGTCAAAGGGAGCTGCATTGCGTTTTTTAGACCTCAAAAAAAACATTTGACTGGGTGCCAAGCGAGGAAATCTGGAGTGGCAGAGGAGTAGGTTAGACTATTGCAGGACATGTATGCTGCCTGTGAGACAGTGGTCAGGTGTGCTGTAGGGGTAACAGAGAAGTTCAAAGTGCAGGTGAGACTTCATTAGGGTTCAGCTCTGACCCCCTTCTTGTTTGCTGTTGGCTACATGGCTAAAGGTATTCGCTCACCCATCCAAATAATCAGAATTCAGTGTTCCAATAACTTCCATGGCCACAGCTGTATAAAATCAAGCACTTCTGCATGCAGACTGTTTTTAAAAACATTTGTGAAAGAATGGGTTGTTCTCAGGAGCTCAGCGAATTCTAGCGTGGAACTGTGATCAGATGCCACATGTGTAACAAATCCTGTTGTGAAATTTCCTTGCTCCTAAATATTCAACAGTCTATTGTATTATACCATGGAAGTGTTTGAAAACGACAGCAACTCAGCCACAAAGTGGTAAGCCCCTTAAACTGACAAAGCGGGTTCAGTGGATGCTGAGGCACATGATGAGAAGAGGTCGCTAACTTTCTGCAGTCAATCACTACAGACCTCTAAAACTTCATGTGGTCTGTAGATTATCTCAAGAACAGTGCACAGGGAGCTTCATAGAATGGGCTTCCATGGCCGAGCAGCCGCATCCAAGCCACACATCACCAAGCACAATACAATGCATCGTCTGTGGCGGTGTAAAGCATGTCGCCACTGGACTCAGCATACCAGGACATCTTGAACAATTCCATGCTCTCAACTTTGTGGGAACAGTTTGGAGCAGGCCCCCTCCTTTTTCAACATGACTGTGCACCAGTACACAAAGCAAGACATGGATGGCAGAGTCTGGTGTGGATGAACTTTTCTGGCCTACACAGAGTCCTGACCTCAACCCGATAGAACACCTTTGGGATGAATTAGAGCAGAGACTGAGAGCCGAGCCCTCTAGTCCAACATTAGTGTGTGACCTCTCAAATGCGCTTCTGGAAGAACTGCAAAAATTCCCATAAACACACTCCTAAACCATGTGTACAGCCTTCCTAGAAAGTTGAAGATGTTTTTTTTCATGTTTTGTTAAGAAGTTCCTGACCCAAATGCAAGAGCACTCTGAGGACGTAAGGCATTTTCAGGGATTTTTTGAAAAGGATGAATGGGAGGCCAGGAAGTTGGACATCCACCAACAGGGCAGGAATACTAAGCGGCAAAGTTGGTATATGAAAGCCAGGCAGGATACTGCAGGCACCGACTTCCCTGATGAAGTCCCACCTGCACCTCAAACTAACTTCTCTGTTACTCCTACAGCACACCTGAACACTGTCTCACAACATGCATACATGTCCTGAACCAGTCTAACCTACTTCTCTGCCACTACAAACTTCCTTATACAATACCAGATTTCCTCTCTTGGCACCCTGTTGAATTCTTTTTCTAGGCCTATATGATGATGATGAAAATGATGCTTGTTATTATTATTATTAGTAGTAGTAGTAGTATTTCTAGTAGTAGCAGTTGTGGTAGTTGTAATAGTAGTCATTTATCTTCTTGTAGGAAGTTTTTACATGCTTTCAAATAGAGTTCAGCCATTTTTTCTTTATTTGATTCTTTATATTTTTCAAGCAATTTGTCACCTCGTCTGTTATTCTGGTTGGTGGTAGGTCGAGCCAGATGCTGACAAAAGCGCTGACCTGGCCCTTTTTACCAGGTTGATAAGGTTATCAAAGAGTAATGTGAAGTGTTTTTAGTTTATATTTTTGAATGTTGTAGTCATAGGCTTGTTGCTCATGCATATGGAAGGGATATAACTGAGTTCTGAATTGGGATTTCACTGTGGCTTGAGTCAAATTTTAGTGAAACAAAATTCACAAGTCTGTGGAGGTTCTCAGTCATCCAGGTAATAGTTGATACTTGTCAATTTTCTTCTCATGGTAAGAGAAACTAATTTTCTTCCCTTGAAGACATTTCACCTCTCATCTGAGAGTTCGAACTGAACAAGCCTCTCAGATGAGAGGTGAAATATCTTCAAGGGAAGAAAATCAAGTCCTGTTGCCGAGAGAAGAATATTCGGACAAGAAAATTCACATTGGTCATTCATCCATTCAGTCATTCATGTTTAAAGCCGACTAGGCTTATTGGGCAAGTGGTGGGGTACACCCGGCTCCAGTCGCCAGTAAATCACAGGGGCACATTTACAGTATAGTCATACTGACCATTCACTCTTTTTGTCATAAATTTGGGAAACCAAGAGTCTTTGGATTACCTTCTGCTTGTCTTTGAACAATGGGAGGCCCACTAACATACAGGGAGAACATGCAGCTTCAACACAGATCAGCCCCCTGTTGGAATTGAACCACAAACCTGCTTGCTGTGAGGCAGTTGTTTCAAACGCCTCACCAACATGTTGCTTTCATGTTGTTCAATCTGCATCATTTTCTGATAAATCCATGGTTAAAATGTGCATTCCCACATGATGGTTGCTTACATACATAAATAATGTTGGAGAATAGATTAACAGTGTGTGTATCATCTTTCCAGAATTTGACTGTAAACATAAAAAAAAATGCTCCTTACTGAAAGCAATAGATAATGACTTTATTCAAATGTACTGGCTCCTCGCTGGGGTGAGCCATGAAATCAACACAACAATGAGGGATTTTTAACACAGAACAGCAAATCCATCAACAGGTTCAAAAACTAACTACATATGATAACAGTATACTAAATATCAGCACAGCAAGAAGTACTGACAGTTAAGAATGCCATTATGCACAAATGGTTCAAACTATGTCTTTCATTGGCTGGTGCAGAATATGAGTTATTACTCATCATGCAGTTATTTAGGCTGACAAATTAGTTTAAAGTAAATATTTTCACATTTTTTTTTCTTTATAATGGTTCCCAAATACAACTTTGTGTTCCTTAACGTACTGAAATGACACTGATATCAAGACAGGGTCCAACTTGGCACAACTCTCAAGTGTTTAAGACATTGAAAATTGATATGGCTTACAGTCGAAATGTATGGCTTTACTTTTGAAATGACTGTTATGCCAGTGTATTACGAAGCAGTGGGACTATGTATAACGTCACTTTTCAGTAAATTCAGTTTACTTACAGAATGTTAATACCTGTATATTCCTTAACAGGATACATCTATAAACATCTGGATCAAAGTATTGACTGCTTTTTTCTTAATTATTTGGAAACAACAGAAAGGATATTAAGAGCCAGAATCAGATCTCCCGAATGAGAAATTCTAATATAACAATTCCACAACAAACTCGGCAAACTCGTTAGGCACTTTGATCGGTCCAGTTGAGCATGTGATGGCCCTATCTTTAACAGAGACTACACGCTGAAGGTACCCAGGTCCTCCCTGCTATTTATGCAAACACAATCACACACACACACATTTTACTTTTCCCGGCAGTAGCTCACACTGTCAGTGTTAATTTTAATTATCCTCCTGCACAACTTGTTTGCTCCATCTACTGGCAAACATAAGGGTAGCAAACAATTACCAAACTACTATTTGCTTCATAATCTGTTTCTTATATTCTCTCTGTTCATATGGTTTTGCAACATGTACAACCCTGAAAACATAATCCTTCTTCCTTGAGAACCTCTTGAACTTCTCGTTAGGATTTTACGTCTGTTTTCCCTCTAACCTTCCATAAAAAATGTGAAGGAATGCATTATTCCTGTCAAATTCAGTGGATGTAAAATTGAATAAATAAATAAATAGATTGATTAAAAAAACAAGAACTAATTAAAAAAAAGATAAATCCTTTGAACCCTTTAAAACCCATTTAAAACCATTTAAAACCATTACTGAGGTGAAATCTCAATGTAGTCAACACAACATCACCATTTCTGAAAAAAAAGCAAGCCTCTCAGTTACAAGTCTCTGTGACAGTGAGTGGTTTTGCTGTGGCTTTGTTGACATACTGTGTTCATTGGTTTCCCTGCTTTCCTTAATATCAGGTCTATGGAGGACCCCAATTATTTTGGAGGTAACAGACCTGTCGTAGTGAGATAGTAGTGAAATAGTTCATTGCCATCTTTTTATGACATTACTGTGGTCTCAGACATCAGTGTGTGGTTAAACATTGAAATGATGAAAAGGGGGAGACACAAAAAAACAGCTATGTGGCTCTAGAGATCCAAAAGCTTTCAAGTGTACTCAGAGTTTTTGATACATTTTTAAGTGTAGAGTTGTATCCTCGGAAGTTGCAGAATGTTCACATTCTTTTTCAAAGTCAATAAGTTGTTTTTTAGAGCATTAGAAAACAAAAGCTGTGAATGTTTCAACCACCTACACACGCTCTTTGTCGAGAAGCATTTGCCTACAACCTTGAAACAGGATAATGAGATGACATGGTATTTGTAATGCTTGATCAAGGTGTTTGCTTTAGTTTTCTCGGCACTTAAGAAACCTAAAAGCTAAGATTAAAAAAAAAAGTCTCACAAAAGTATAAGTGGGACAAAAGCATATGTAATTGGACATAATCAGATCCTCCAAAGATGCTTTGGAAATTAACTGCTTAAATCATTATTTCTGTCTTTTCTGCATTCGTAGCAAAGGGGGTAGAGTATTTGCTTACTCTGCTTAATTTTAATTACTCCAGTTTTGCATTAATTAATTTACTTCCTTTTTTGGGTCTTATGCCAGAGCCCCTACCGACTATGCCGGTGGGATATGGGTGATAAACAGAAACTCAACATTAATGCTGTGTGCATGAAAAATAATGGTATTACCAATGGCTTTCTCCTTTACAGAACATCTTTAAACAAGGACTAATGTCCACTTCCTTCTGCAATGATGGCCCACCTCTTCTTTAGTTCTGTATCAAGTCAGCTGTAGTTTTTAGTTTTTTGTTTTTTTCCAACAGATTTAAGACATCCATGGGAGTAAACTTTTGTACCATGAAAACTGTCAGAAACATTTTGATCTCTCCTTGATACCCCTATACTAGCCTTACCTTCTCAAATCACTTACACGCTGCTGCATTAAACCTACGGCATCACTTTAGATCCTGACAGATCAGTTGGTCTTTTTTATGTAATACATAAATCGTTCTATCATATAATTTTGGTCCGTAATCTACATGGCCAGTTATTTGTTGGTAATTTTGAATCACTCTGACCTGGTAACAATGCTCACCTTGTTGATGTAGTGATGTGAGATATGAAATATTTTGGTCAGCTTATTTATTCTAAGCATAGACTCTTGAGATGCCGTCCTTTGCTGTCTTGTTCCCTTTGCTGATCAATATTCTTCATGTGTGAATTGATGTCTCCTCTGTCAAATGCAAACATGCTGTTTATGGGATACTCCTGAAAAACATAGAAACATTTGGAGCTGTTAGGTTCCCTCTGAACTGTTAAGCCAGGAGCTTGTAGTGGGTTCCACAGCTAGAGTTTTTCTCTGCTTATGGACTAATGTACCCCAGCATCGGATAAGGAACCACAGGACACAATTTGTTTTACTTTACATTCTATTTACCTTTGGGAATAAAATACAGTGGCATCTTCCTATATACAGTATGCACAGAGAAGGTGGTGTGGACAATCCTTGGCTCAATGACTTTACAAACATAAGCTCTCTGGCAATGATTGTGATACACACATACACACGAAGCAATGCATACACACACACACTGTCCTGAATCTGTGATCCCCGCTTATCTGTTTGTATTAAGAAAGATATACAGTAGGATCCCATACACAAGTGATTTCTTGATGCTGCTGTATCAGCAAGTGCTCACACCCTTTTTTTTGCACCATCTGGTTAGAAGACAGTGTGTGACACTGTCTTCAGAGGCTGCCACTATGCTTTTTTATTGATGACCCACCTGGGTTGGCGAATGCTCTGACACAAACAAAGACGGGAGCAATGGCATATGCGAATATTGAATACTGTAAATGCATGAATAAATCCCAGCTGGAATCCAGCCCCTCCGTATTCTATTGAGTTAATGAAGAGAAGATTCTCTCCACTTCTACCCAAAAAAGAAATGTTAATTTTCTATGTTCTTTATCTATTTTTTCAGTTCTGGATATTTAAGTATTCCATAATATCTCTGCATGAATTGAAAATAACAAACCAAAGAAAACAGGTGGTATTTCTTTATAGCCAGGTCTTACAAATCATTTACAAGAGATCTCTGTTTTTCTCAGAATAGCTTAATACAAAAATGTACCACAGTACAGATGCCTAAGACTTATCTAACCATACCTTAACATACAAAAAGTAACCTTCAAGTAGAAACTAAAATAAGTGAATTTCTCAGTGAGTGAATTTTGAATTGAAAGTTTTTGAAATTCAAAGTACGTAAATGGCTACTCTGTTGAGAAGTGTTTGTTCTCTGCTTCCAACTACTGATCTAATTGGTCTTAAAATAAAACAATAAAATTAAAAAAAAAAACATAAAACATGCACTCACTCACCAAGGTCAAAACAAATGCTGAGCATATCAAACACCCTCGGAATCTGACATAAAGGCTTACATTAGAGTCTATATGAAACACAATAAACCCAAAATATCAATCTTGTTGTCACCAAATATGGCATAGAACAGATGCATGAATTCACAGTTTGGTACAGGTCTATTATTTCAGAATAGAAACACAAAATATTTTTTAAGGCTAGAACGGCAGGTCCTGGAGGACCTCTTGGGCTTTATCAGTGTAGATTGTCTTTCCTATAGTTCACCAATCTGCTCACAACTCCCAGTGTCTGGATGTGGCTTGGGCTCATAGCTCATGGATTTAACTACTGTTCTGTGAAACCAAAACTGAGATGAGCAGCTATTCACAAAACTGCTAGTGCAAGTGTGTCACATTCCCTTGAACAACGGAACAAGAACAATGGGGGGGGGGGAATAAATGTTTCGCCATGACACATGGATGTTTATTTATTTATTTATTTGCATTGATATATTTATCTAATCCTTTAACCACATATTCATTTATCATTTAATGTATTCAAACAGCTCCTCTAAGGTCTTACAAACTTTAAGAATATGTAAAAATTTGTCCCTCCATCCCTCCCCTGGAAGCTGGAAGATTTAACCCTTCTCTGTGAATGAGTGTCCCAAGTGCAGCATTATATCCGCAATATGATCAAGAAGATTATGTATATTTATGAGGATTTTGATGATTGAACATTTCATGATGACAACAATGGATTGACGTTGCTAATTTTTATTGGGTTGACTGTAAAATTCGCGATCTGTTTTACTGTAGCCTATCCAGCATGGTTAATTTTTTTTTTCACTTTTCTGTATACAGACAAAAATATTCCAGGTAAACTCCTTCCCACTGTCTGCCACACCTGACCATTGGCCCTTGTGCGTGTATACAAATATCGCACCTATTGGTGTTTTTGGCATTACCATTCCTGTTCAAAGCACACTTTAGGTCACGGGCCAAACAGGATTATCATTTACTGAACACAAAAAAACTAAATGTTTGAGGTGATATCCGACAGGGTGCCGCAACGGGCGATGCAGGAAGAAAGAAACACACATATCACGTTTGAGGATGTCGTGGAGGACAGCAGGAAAGCCTCTGGCCACTTTATGGTCTCATTGTAAGCAGGTGTGATAAACCCTGCAAAGGAAGTAGAGGGTGCACCATGTCAACATGCACATGGTCTAATGTCTTGCCGAAAACAGAAACGGTTCGAGGGGCGAAGTAGTGTGCTGGTGAACCTTGGCACACTGGCAAACCACACATGCTGCCGCAACCCCTTAACATCCTTGTCGAGCCAGGCCAGACAAACTTGGAGCTAACCAACTTTAGGGACGCCCGAACTCCAGGGTGCAAGAGGGTAGGAAGTGAGTCAAATACTCAATGCCGCCAGGGTACTGGAACCATGGGGTGAGGACGGTCAATGGAGATGTCAGAAAGGTGGGCAGGACTACCTTCCTGCACAACAGCATCCTCTAGCATGAAGCCGGTGCACTTCGACCCAAGGGCGAGGACATCCCGGTAATTGGGCTGGTCAGCGGCACATGACACAATCAGCAACAGGGTTTGACTTCCCAGCCACATGCTGAATGTCAGTTGTGAACTTGGAGATGGCCGCCAGGTGGTGCTGCTGTTGAGCGGACCACGGCTCAGGTATCTTGGACAAAGCGAAAGTCAGTGGTTTATGGTCCACATAAGCCACGAAAGAGCAAACCTCTACCAGGAACCAGAAATGATGGGTTGCCAGGTGCAGGGCCAGCAACTCCCATAGTCAGAAATGCTGTATTTGCACTGTGGCTGAAAAAAATGCAAAGGGTTGCCACATATTCGCCCCCAGCTGTTCCACCTCCGCCCTCACGGCTATGTCCAATACGTTGGTTGTCAAAGCAATGGACGCCATGGGTGTGGGATGGGTGAGGAGGCATTAGCCAGGTCGTGCTTAGCGCCATTGAACGCCAAGACATGTTCGGAGTCCAGTCAACAGGGTCGCCTGCCTAGAGCCCCTTAAAGTGGCTGATGGATGGGGGCAAAGTAAGGGAGGAAACAGTTTAAAGTATTTACCATGCCCAAAAACTCCTGCAATGCCTTGACTGAGACTGGCTGGGGAAATTCTGCTACTGTTTGCATTTAAGCGAGAGGGACTACACCTTGTAGCGAAACACAATGACCCAAGAAGTCAATCACTGAAAGGTTTAAGCTGCCCCGTTCAAGCCGAAGGGCATGCACATGAACTGAAAATGCCCGAGTGGGGTGATCATCGCAGTCTTAGACACATCCCCTGCACACACGGGAACCTGGTGACAGCCACGCACCAGGTCCAGCTTTGATAAAACAGTGGTACCTGCCAGCTTTATGGAGAACTCCTGTCTTTTGGGGATGGGAAAGCAGTTGTACGCAGTGACATTGTTCAAATGGCTAAAGTTGCTTCAAAGCCAGCACAACCCATTCCCTTTGGGCGCCATGTGGAGCGAAAAGGCCCATGGGCTGTTGGACCACCTCACTAACCCCAGATGCTCCATAGTGGCAAACTCTTCCTTCGCTGTGGACAATTTACCGCATTGAGCCATTGCACCTGTGCAAAAAATGGTGGTCCCACAATGGGAATGAAGTGCTCCGCTCTCTGTTTAGCAACCACAGTGGAAAACGAGGGTGTCATAGCGGGAAAATCCGCCAACAAAAGCTGAAAGATATTACCTGATGCCAAAAAGTTAGCATATGTTTGTGGCCCAGCCCCTGCTGTCACGCATTGGAAGGTGGCAAAAGACACAGCATCAATTAAGTGGCGGTTTGAAACATCCATGAGCAGGCCATTGGCACACAAAAAATCCATTGGCAGCAGCTATAATAGGAACAGTAATGGAGGTGATAACAAAGTCTCGGGCAAAATGGCACCAGTGAAAACAAAAAGACACTGACTTTGTGCCAAATTGTTGCAGTGGACAAACCGTAAACTGTGTTCAGTTCTGGGCTTCCGCAGTCAGCTTGTATGTCTGCTCTTTTCAGAGGGAGCAGGCTCTTCTGCGAGTGGTGTCCACCACAAACCATCTTCCTGACGTTGACAAAGAGCAGCACGGTGTGTCTACCAGCGCCCATGGCTGCTACTTGAGAGCTAGCCTTGGTGTTTTCCCACCCCTCAAACAAGCAATGAGACATGAGACCTTTTGTCACCTCCATCGAGTCCTTCCAGCCACCACAGCCAGATTTGCATGCTCTGGCACCTTCTGCAGGGGCTCCAACACTACACTACAGACGGGGAATTGTCCACGAGTTAGTAGGACCTGGTCTTCCTCCTCCACCAGAACTATTCAGTCATCGGGGTCCAGACATTGGGAGTCAGCCAAATCCGCGCACACTGGAGGCGGGACCTGGCCTTCATGAAGAAGTGTGGGAAAAGGAAACCACATTTGTCCGAACCTCGCAGGGATTGCATGTTGCCTGTAAGGTCCATGGCTACGCTGTCACCGAAACCAGGCAAGGAGAGTAGTCTCTCCACCCTCTACATGGCAGACAGACTGTACCTCACGAGCAGGAGTCGTTTGAGGGCGATGTATCAGTCATGTTGCAGGGGGTTGCGCAAATGCTGCATGGCTCGCTGTGTGGACAGCTGGTCCAGCACCGCAACAACCGAAAATTATCTGGAGTCATCCGCCAAAATTCCACACAAGTGAAAAAGCACTTCGACATACTGAAACCAGCAGGCCAGGTCGCTCTACTTCACAGTCTTTTATTCCTGAACCATAACTAGCAAGGAAACATATTGAACCAGAAAACACTGGTGCGTAAAGCAGGCCCCCCAGCTACAGTCCTATCAGTTGAGAGGCACTGCCCCTTGTGTCCGCCACACCAGTACAGTTCTCCCCTTGCATCTTAACTCATAACTTCCCCACGAGTCCACTTTTTTCACCGCACATCACCGGTGCTCCATCTGTTGTAAGTCAAATAAGTTTGTCCCAGGGCAGTTTCCTGTCGGTTAAACTTTGATGTATATTTTCAAAAATGTCTTTTTCTGTCGTTGTACCGTGCATCAATTTAATGTTCAATATTTCCTCTGTAACGCAAATTGGAGTCCACTACACGGATGAAGATTGCCAGCTATGCCTTGTCAGTCATGTCAGTACTTTCATCCACAGCAAGGGAGTATGCAATAAACTCTTTCAAAGTAGTTTTAAAGTCTGCTTTTTTCACTGAACTGTGTTCTTCAATCTGTGGACATCTCACAAATCCGATCTGCAGCCGTATTTCTACTCAGGCTTACATTTGCAAATATCTGCTTTTTGTCTGGACACAAGACGTCACACACCTTCATCATGCATTTCTTCGGAAACTCTCCCTCGGTAAATGTCTGCCACAATAAAACTTGCTTTCACAGTCGCTTCACTTTGTGTTTTTGCTCTGGTGAAAAACTTCTACTGAAATGTTGGATTCTCCTTTAATTCTTGTACTTTATGTATCTTTTGCTTTGCATTCAGGTTTTTCAGGTTATCCTGATGTTTTGTCTCGTGGTGCCATCTTTGATTAAATTCGTGAAGTACAGCCACATTACCACCAAGTAAGACACACAGGGAAATTCCTTTGTCGCAGCAGCGCAACAATAACAATATGACCTGTTGTTCAAATATATGAATTAATAAAAACAGATTGTCTCCTTTAAAAGAAACAGAAGCATTGTTTTACAGATGTATTCATTCTTGGCTTGTAGGCACTTCAGCATTAACAGCATCAGCATCAACATTAACTGCCCATTAACTGCCCTTGTCAACGAAATAAAAAAAAAAAAAAAATTGAATTCTTTGTAAGGGTTTTGTCAGATTACTTTCTACACAGCTGCAAAGTAAACCCCAGACATGGTGGTGTAAACAAAATGAAAACAAAAAAAATCATAAATGAATAGATCAATGATGACATTGATAAAATCAAAAAAAGTATCATTTTTGATGGCAAGTTTCTGAAATGAATATATTCTTTATACTTTATATTTGAAGCTTTAGAGACGCAATGAAATATAGGCAGTGATATGCATTCGCTCATACATTCATTCATTCAATCATTATCTGCGTAACTTGTCCTGCACTTGTGGTAGTGGGGGTGCTAGAGCCTATCCTGGCTGTCATTAGGCAGAAGGCAGGGTAATCTGGGGTCAATGGCAGGACCACATATGGGCATATAACCATTCACTCTTTTGCTGTCACTGATATACATCCTCACACATCTGTGTTATGTGTGTGTGTGTGTGCACACATATATATATATTTTGTGGCAGACACTTAAGTGGCCTTGCACCCAGGGACTGAGGGCTTGGGGGGCGTGGTTACGGAGTGCATATATACTGGCGCATATATACTGGTTACGCATTAAAGTATGAATCCCCTAACAACTCCTCCGTCATTTCCTCATCGACACGCCACATTGGTGGTCGTCTGATAGCGAGGAAATACGCGCTTCCACCTCGGCCACGCCGCCCAATCTCGCACACCTGACCCTGCCCATCATGGCCATCCGGCTGCTGGAGTTCTGGCAGAGCGACCCGGCCGCTTGGTTTCAGCAAACGGAGAATCGTGTCGGAGGAGACGAGGTACTATTTGGTCGTCGCGGTGCTGGACCAGCAGACCATCAGGTGGTCCATGGAGCCATTGCGCAACCCCCCCCCGCCCCGCCCCAGCTGCGCAGCAAGTATGCCGCGCTAAGAAAGATGCAGTCTGTCCGCCACGTAGGCAACTTTCTCTGCCAGCTTTAGGTCGGCCGAGGACCTTATGGAGGACAGTTTGTCGCAATTGGGATCCGACGATGGCAGATTCCTTTTTCTTAAAAATCATCCTGCGGCAAAGTCCGGCCCCCGTACAATGGCCATTTACGCATACTGGAGGTTCCTCGCCGTGGTCGACCCCATTCCAGGACTCCAGCAGCACCTCCGCAAGGCCAGTAGCAGTTTCGGAAGATTGCTCACGCCTTCCGTAAAGGATTGATTGTTACCCGGAGTCCCCTCTGGGTGTTTGGGGGGGGGCTGTGTGGCGGACACGAAAGGGTGTGGCCTCTCACCCAGAGACTGAGGGCTTGGGGGGCGTGGTTACAGAGTGTATATCTACTGGCGTTCCCGAAAGTTCAAGAGAGATGCATTATTCTCTTGGTATGTCTACGCATTAAAGTTTGAACACCTCCAAAACTCCACCGTCATTTCCTCGTCGGCACAGGCCAGTGTCTCCCTGAGCCGGTCCGAAGCCCGGATAAATGCAGAGGGTTGCGTCAGGAAGGGCACCCGGCGTAAAACTTTTGCCAAAACCAAATATGCGAATCAAACCTAAAAACTTCCTACCGGATCGGTCGAGGCCCGGGTTAACAACGACCGCCATTGTTGCCGATAACCTACAGGGTACCGATGGAAATTGGGCTACTGTGGGTCGAAGAAGGAGAGGAAAAGGTGTGTTCGGAAGCAGAGAGAGAAGAGGAAAGGCAAGAGTCTGGAACTGAGAGTAGGGACTTTGAATGTTGGGACAATGACAGGAAAAAGTCGACAGTTGGTTGACATGACGCAGAGAAGGAAGGTGGATATATTGTGTGTCCAGGAGACCAGATGGAAAGGTAGTAAGGCTAGAAGCTTTGGAGCAGGTTTTAAGTTGTACTATCATGGTACTGACATGAAGAGAAATGAAGTAGGAGTTATCTTGAAGGAGGAGTTTGTTAGGAATGTTCTGGAGGTAAAAAGAATGTCAGATAGACTTATGAACCTGAAATTAGAATTTGAAGGTGTAATGCTCAACGTTATTAGTGGCATTGCCCCACTGGTAGGATGTGAGTTACAGGAGAAGAAGAAGTTCTGGAATGAGTTAGATGAATTGATATCCCCAGAAATGAGAGAGTGGTAATTGGGGCAGACTTCATTGGACATGTTGGTGCAGGCAACAGAGGTGATGAAGAAGTGATGGGCAGGTTTGGTATCCAGGATAGGAACGTAGCGGGACAAATGGTGGTAGACTTTGCAAAAAGGATGGAAATGGCTGTTGTGAATACTTTTTTCCAGAAAAGACAGGAACATAGGGTAACTTATAAGAGTGGGGGTTGGAGCACACAGGTAGACTACATCTTGTATAGACGAGGTCATCTGAAAGAGATCTGTGACTGCAAAGTAGTGATAGGTGAGAGTGTAGCCAGACAGCATAGGGTGGTGGTTTGTAGGATGACTCTTGTGACAAGGAAGATGAAGAGGACAAAGGCAGAGCAGAGGACAAAGTGGTGGAAACTGAAAGGGGAAGAGTGTTGTATGGTTTTCAGGGAGGAGATGAGAAAGACTCTTGGTGGTCAGGGAGAGCTACCAGATGACTGGACAACTGCAGCTAATGTGATCAGGGAGACAGGTAGGAGAGTACACGGTGTGTCGTCTGGAAGGAAAGTAGATAAGGAGACCTGGTGGTGGAATGAAAAAGTGCAAGAGTGTATCCAGAGAAAGCGGTGAGCAAAGAAGAAGTGGGAAACTGAGGAGACTGATATATATATATATATATATATATATATATATATATATATATATATATATATATATATATATATATTCACACATACACTTATATTCTTTAACTGAGATCAAAAAAGAAGAAAAACTTGGAACACAATCCCCTGACATTATGCTTGTGTCTCAATTTGCATTTGACTTTGTGGTCTCTTCCAAAAATAAGCTTGTTATAGCAACGGAATTACATCCCAGCAGATCCCCTTAATGGCACAAGTTATTAAAATGTTCCCATAACCAAATTGTTCCCATCTGAATGTTAATAGTAGAACGAGGAACCGTCAGTACAAATAAACTTGTCAGTTAATTCTGCAGCTCATGTCTGTCAATGGGTTCCTCGAGTGTATTGCTTTAAAGCTATCCAGTAAACATTTGTTTCTGCAAAATGAACCAACGTTTTAGAAGAGCGGAGAAGTCATGCTATCAGACTAAGTGTGTTCTCCAATGAGTCATGGTTACTGGCTGTTTGGCACCTTGTTGTAGTTCATGCTGCCTTAATATTTCCATGCAACTCCATGTGATTTAGTCATAAAATTGTTTTAAACTGCACCTGAATCTCATTTCCCATTTTCAATGGTATAATGTTTTCAGATATATCATATATATAGAGAGTTTAAGAAAAAAAAAAAGTCAAATGTTGCATATTCTAAGAATTTTTGAACTTTTTTGTAAATAAAGAATCCCATCAATTCATGTTGCTTCCTTTCTTGAAGGGGTTACATGCCACATATCAGTCACTTTCAATTAACTTGTGTTTTAATCCTTCAAAATTGCTGCTCAACACGTTTTCTTCTGTCAGTGGCTGACATTCTTGTTAGCTAAATGTCAAACTCATTTTTAATAACAATGATGGTATTCCAGTCCAGATTCCTCTCAACAAAGTAGATGCGCTGTCAAATCACAGAAAATTAAACAAATTGGCCCCCACAGTGCAAATGAAAATGCATGTACAAGGGAAAGAGGCACTTGAATTGCTATGAAATATTTTGGAAAGAACATTCTGACCAAATATTTATATGTTAATCAGGTTAAGGACTGAGGACGTTTCACATGTCAAGAAAACTCCAAAACTTAAAGGACCGTCAGGGACTACATGATCAGTTTCAGCTCTACCGGCATTCAAATAGCTGCAAACCCAGAACACAATATCAACTTCTCACACAGAATTTGGGTGAGTCAATCAAAGATGTGTGTATTAAAAATTTGGTTTTAAACACAACTCATATTGCTATTTTTGTTGTTTTTTTTCCTTGAGGTGTAGTAAGCATCATCCATGTCTTCAAAACATAACCTCAGTCTTTGCTTATCAATGCAACAATAACCCACTGGAATCAATGGTGCCACCTCCAGATTTTTATTTGTGTCTGTCTGCCATTGTGTTGTCTGTAGAAAAGGTAATTACAAAGCTGTAACAAATGCAGTAAAATAAATTAAAATAAATGAATAAGTAAAAGGTATGCAAATCTGAGAATGGCATGTGTTTGTCTTCAAATGTATTAAAAATGAAAGCAAATTGTGATACATTCTAAATCGAACTGTTAAACAGTTGACTTAGACTTAGATAGACTTTACTTATCATTTAGATTTACATCAAAATGAAATTTTAATGCAATGGCTCAGAGCACAGCAGGGATATTGACAGAAACAATATTTGCAAAAATAGAGTAATGCAAGAATAAAAACTTTTGAATAAAATATAAATAAAGGTAAATTTAGGGTAGTGGTAGACTGGTAATTGAAGATGAAAAATAGAATAATGTACAAATAAAAACGTTTGAATAAAATATGAATAGAGGTAAATTTACTACTCAGCCTAATTACAGGTTAACATTTCGCAGCAATTTGGCACAGGGGTACTTAGTGAAGAAGTTCTTGAAGAATTCCAAATAATAACCAAGCAATTCCATTCAAAATATTGTTAAAAAGTGTCTTTTATGGGTAGAATCAATTGTTACTTGCTTTGATCTTTGGTATAGCATTTCTCTTTCAAGATAGCTTTTCAAGTTTCTTGTTTTATTTGATTTGTTCTCCTATTCCTCTTTAGGATTAAATCATGTGCAAAAGGGGAAAAAAAGGTGTTAGATTGCCAAAAGATATTTGAGCTGCTACATTGTACCGGTGACTGACTTGGTGACACAAGTGACTTGACAGTCGACTCTAGCAAATCATTTACCAAATGTTTAATCTTTCAATAGAAACCTATTATTGTTAAATTTGAGTTAATAGTTGCAGCAATTACATTAGGTATTTACAACATATTTAAAACTAAAGATTACTTTAAGATATCTGCAATTTTAGTGAAAGTAATATATGTAATATATGTAGCCTGTGGTGCAACGATATCAACTATTTCTGGCTCTGGTCATTCTTCTTATAACTCCCTCACACAACCAGTGTCTTTTTGTAGTTACCGAACCTCTTGATATCTTAATTTCATGGCCATATTTACAGTATGCTGGCTCACACATTTACCCCTTTTCAGAACAGAGCCTGTGAGCTGCATCACACTATACCTGTTATATAGGGTCAATGTCACATCAGATATTAGCATTGTCTTAATAACTACAACCTACTTTTGTCTTCTTACCTGTTGCCTCAAACAAATTGTCGTCTTCTCAGTGGATCTGGGAGGCTTTTGGAGACGAGGTTGCTATCGCGCAATATAAATCGATGTGTAATGAGTTCCATGTTCATGAAATCATAAACAAGATATGGGGCTGCCTGAAGCCAACATGGCATCCCTGGTGCATTGAGCTGCATTTTAAAACCTCACACACAGAGGGGAATCCTGCTTTTCATCGTTGGTCTGTTCAGCCATTGCTTTCCACACCTTGTGCATGTTCATGTGGGAGTTTTGAGTGTACGGCTGATGTACCAACATGTTAGTACCTGTTCAGGAATAATTTTCGCGCCGTGAGCTTCCGAGAGCAGGGCATGAAATATGCAAATGGATCGAACACAGCCTAAACTGGATTTTGAGGACATTTTCAGTTCTTTCAGTGAAAACTGCAGGGGAGGAGGCACACATCTATGTGGTTTATTTGGCAAATTCTATCTTTCTAAAAGCAGTCAATTGTGTGTTTACAATGTGATGGCCAAAGAAATATTTTCATAGTGATATAATGATACATTAATTAATGAATTAATGGATATATTCATAATGACTCTGGTTGGATTCCCACAATTTGTTTGTGGAATTTGCATGTTCTTCCAATATCTCCATTATAATTTGCATGTTCTTCCAATACGGAATTAGAGGGTGACTGTTTTTTTTGTCACTATACGTTGTTCTGGGATTGTTGGCAATCAGTCAAGGGTGTCCTCTGCCTCTCATCCAATGACAGCTGGAATAGGCGACCCTGAGTGCAGGATAAACAGTAGATATTGAATGCATGAGTTCATTGATTGATTTATATTTCTAATCTTTTGTCTAATCTGCAATCCTGAATGTGTGTGCCATTGTGTTTTATTGCACAGAGCATTTTTGTAGGTCTGAGTCAAGTTGGTAGGCAATAACTTCTTTCTGTTCGATTACACCAAGTTTACTTTATTCCTTATATTCTTTGTAACAGTTTCCTTTATTTTCTGGGTGCTGGCACTTTTGGAACTTTTAACCCCCACATAATGAGCGCCACACATGTACTATTGTGCTTCTGCAAATGTACTTATTGTACTGCACCAACCAATGGTGGCAGATTGACACTTTTTTGTCAGTAATGCTAAAATAGGTTTTTGATAACTATTGGCAGTTTTCATGAAGTCAAACTATCACTAGAGGATTTAGTAAGTATCAGTGACTGAAAATACGAAATTGTGAAAATTCAACAATTTTTATATTTTTTCATATTATCTTGTCTACATTCATTTATTTATGTTGATTCATTCAGCTGTGTGTCGAGAGCAAATTTTTCAAGAAGAATTGTTTAGGATGTAAATTTTGTACTGTCTTGATTGTTTCCATCTGTTCCCCATTTCATTAGAGGATATGTGTTCTATCATGACTAGACAGGGTTACTGAGCGCGAGTGATAAAAACCTAAATGCACGACTTGGTCTGGTATGAATCTTAACAGGATTTGATGACGAGCTAAGAAAAAAGACCTCTCAAAAAAAAATCATTATACATCAAAATCAAAAAATTAATCAAAATCCAAAAATACAGACCAGACTGGACCAGAAATGTGCATGAAAGGCGAAAGAACATGATTTCAGTATTATAAACCAGGGGCATGAGCAAATACTAGAGACCCTACCAAAAAACAGGATGAAGTAACACCAACTGAAAGAGTCACAGCATGTACACTTGACTTGAATGGGGAAAAGTGAAAACCTGGAAAAGTGCAAACAACCAATGGACTGAGGAGGGGAAACAGGCGCAGACAATTGACGCAATGAACGAACAGGTCAAGAATTCACTTAAAAAATGTCAATCAATCACAAATGAAAAAAAAAAAAGAATAATTGATCTGTTTTCAAATTGTCACCAGCAAAGACCGTGTTGCCAACCAAACGTTTTTGAGATTCAAGCGTTTATTGTAACATGCACAGTGTAGAAACGTGTTTCCCTGTACAGTGGAATTCCTGCTTTGCTGTCCACAGTACATTTGGATATGTATTGTCAAGAAAAAATGACAGCAAACATTGTTATAAATATGAACTATGATGGCAGTGCAACAAGACATTTCAGTGCAGCTTGGTGTGCAACTCACTAAGTATATATACAGTATATATATATACACACATACATACACACACACACACACACACACACACACACACACACACACACACACACACACACACACACAAATGACCAAATGACACATAATTCAAAATTGGTAACAATGATAAAGGATGCA
>CAAKHD010013726.1:12815-58758 GCA_901007705.1 Fistularia tabacaria | reverse complement strand
TGACCATATATATATCTCTCTAACAAACATGTATACACTCACGCACACACACGCACACGCACACACACACACACACACACACACACACACACACACACACACACGCACACACACGCACACACACGCACACACGCACACACACGCACACACACACACACATGCAAGCACAGACAACACACACATGCAGTTGTCTTACCACAACTTCAGGGAACATTCCATCAATTCACATTTATTCCCAGGTATCTTTGATGTAGAAGAAAATTCCGAACTTACTGTTCACACTACAATGAAAGGAAACCCTTGATTTTTGAATCGGCTAACTACACCATCACACACACATGTATCAGCAGGTAGCGTGATGGGTTTGAGATACATGAGATGTGAGAGGGTGTGTGTGACCAAAGGAGGAGGGAGGGAAGTGTATGTCTCTCAGGTCATGTACAGACCTGGTATTAAGAAACACGCTGAGTGATGTAATCACAGCTCTGACACAAGTTGTGAACTTACCCAGAAAGCTGTGAGATTCAGTTCCCTTGGATGAAGTCTATTTCATCTGGTCGGCATGCAACGTATTCATGCATGATTGGTATTATTATTTAAGTTATTTCAAATAACCATCATTGTCCATTCCATTGCATTAAGTAAAGTTTAACTGAAACATTGGTTCTACCTAATTTGTAGTGACCATATTTTAATCTTTTTTCCTTTAAAGTCAATGCACTGATTCCAGGTCAGTTCGCAAAGAGTCTTATACATGTTTCTTATGAGTCACTATTCAAATAAGGAATCTGTTATTTATTTATTTTTATTTTAGCATAACGGGTTAATCAACTACGGTTGTCCATCAAATCAAACATCTTGCAATATAAAAAGATTCTACACGTATATTTAGGCTCCGATGAAAAATATTGAGCATGGCCAAACAATACATGTGTGAACCAATGAGGACTCTGAAGTCTTTTGTAAAATAACTTGCTACAAATTAAAAGTAACTTAAATGTTAACAATTGGATCGATAGTGAGGCCAACTTCATTTGTGCAGTGGTGATGACAATTGACTGACTGATTTAACGACATTTACCATTTAATTATGATCAACTAACCACAACAGGTGCAGTCAAACATACATAGATTTTCTTTTGCTCATTTACAGAAAATACCAATAGCATGTCTACAATGCAGATAACTGCTATATTGTATGCTTTTTCTGGTCATCTATTTTCTCCTTTGTCAATGGCTGTCCCTCACTTTGTGCCAGTTGCACATAAACAAGCAGTGATGCATACAATGTTACCGCAATATGTAGTGTATGAACAGTGTGTAGTGCATAGACAGAATTCAATTTATATATATTGGCTGTATATGATCGAATCACAATTGACAATTGTATTGCTTAGCAGAGGAGAGGTGTTTTATTCCTTTATGTTGTGATTTTTATCGTCTATAAGCAGAATTCCTAACGAAAAATAGTGCAAAGATATAATAACAACTGTGTTGTTGGCATCAATTGAAAACCATAAAGACTCACCCCATCTACTTATATTAACCTGAGAATATTTTAAAAACTGTACACTTTCACAATAGAGAAAGACTAAATGCGATTATATTTATCTGTTTATTTTTTGTTGTAAGCCCACAGATATGTTTAGGTCAGGCTATAAAGGGGTATTAGGACAGAGAAATATTTTGCACTGAAAAATTCACAAAAATACACTCATTCTTAATATATAGCAGTTACACGGACAACTCCATCTCCAGGAGAACGCAGAGTAAAACATTCCTATCCTCTGATAAAAGCTTTAGAGAGAAGAAGAGGGGCACTCTAAAACATCTTGTGTGCTTTAATTTAATATATTCATTTAAAAATATAAGCTTCACTGATGAAACAAAAATGAATGCAGTTTAATAGTTTTAGCATGCTCATTAAAGGAGCATCACATTTAACACCATGAAATATTTGTAAGACAAATGTTCATCTGGCAAATTAGATGATACAGAATGAATGATTGTCAATGAGATCTCTCAGGTTTAAAACAATAAAAGATCCAGCAGCATTAACTGTGGGCTTGCATTGAATTTTTTATTTTTTACTTGTTTTTTACCCTGCTTTTATTTACTGTTCAGAGAAAGTTGAGATGATGCAGCAAAGTTTTTAAGACTCCTCTGACTTCTCTGAGTTGCAGAGGGTCTTACACTATGAAGCTCCTCAAGTTTCACCAAGGTTTCCAATGACTAAGGCTTCACAAGAGTTTCACTGAGTAAAGCCAGCTTCAGATGTACAGCAGTTGGATGGCCTAAATCTGTCTCAGCAGATTTTTAAGTTTTAAGTTTCTCCATGTCAATGAATAGGTGGGTTCAATTCTTTCCCAGCAAGAATTTCTTTTCACCCCTTCAAATAAAGTTGCTGGCCAACATCTCAGAATATTCACTTCTATGTTGATGAGATGGCGATCGCAACATGTTTCCATAGTGTGATTGCTGCATTTGAGAAGTCATATTCCCGTTCAATGGCCTGCTTTTATCAAAGGGCCAACATAAAAACAGAGATAACATAGGTAGCAGGGAAATCTCAACTTTTAACTATTGACATATATTAACAATGGTTACCATCAACTCAACCTTGGCCAGATTTGTTCTGTTTTCTAGGTCCAACCTGGTTACTGGAACATCTGGGTGTTCTTTGTAGCATCACTTTCAAAAATATGTGAAACATTCAGTGATGTAAAAAAAGGTGACAGGAAAACAATGCAGATACAGCCTTGAATATTTGAATAAAAATCGTGTGGAAAAAAAATATATTTAATCACCGTCATATACCACAAGTCACTGACAGAGACACCGAACTAATGCAGACGTGATTTGAGTTCTGGCACACAGTGGGAAAAAGGACTCTGACAGGATCAGACTTTGCTGGATCAAAGTGACTGATTCTCTGAAGGAAACTGAACTCTTGTTTGAACCCATCAGGGTCTGCCGAACAAGACCCTTATTATTTTCTTTTAACTGCTGTTTTTTTCAAATTATCATTGTTTACGTCTGTTAAAGTCAAAGCACAAAGTTTAAAGAAAAGTGCTATTTTTTTGGATTAGATGTCACCTGTGTAATGCAGATGTTTTGAAAGTGATATCGGAATAATAGATAAACATTTATTGTTACAATGACTAGATGTGAAAAAGAGGGAACAAAGCTACACTATATGGCCAAAAGTATTCACTCACCTGCCTTGACTCGCATACGAATTCATGTGACATCCCATTCCTAATTCATAGGTCGGTCCACCCTTTATAGCTATAACAGCTTCAACTCTTCTGGGAAAGCTGTCCACAAGGTTCAGGAGTGTGTTTATGGGAATTTTTGCAGTTCTTCCAGAAGTACATTTGTGAGGTCACACTCTGATGTTGGACTAGAAGCCCTGGCTCTCAGTCTCTGCTCTAATTCATCCCAAAGGTGTTCTATCCGGCTTGAGGTCTAGTCTGTGCAGGCAAGTCAAGTTCATCCACTGGTGCACAGTCATGTTGGAAAAGGAAAGGGCCAGCTCCAAACTGTTCCCACAAAGTTGGGAACATGGAATTGTCCAAAATGTCTTGGTATGCTGAAGCTTTCAGAGTTCCTTTCACTGGAAGTAAGGGGCCAAGCCCAACTCCTGAATAACAACCTCACACCATAATACCCCCTCCACTGAACTTCACACTTGGCACAATGCAGACAGACAAGTACCGTTCTCCTAGCAACTGCCAAACCCAGACTCGTCGATCAGATTGCTAGATGGGGAAGCCGGATTCGTCACTTCAGAGAATGCATCTCCACTGCTCTAGAGTCCAGTGGTGGTGTGCTTTACATCACTGCATCCAACGCGTTGCATTGCACTCAGTGATGTATGGCTTGGATGCAGCTGCTTGGCCATGGAAACCTATTCTATGAAGCTTTCTGCGTACTGTTCTTGAGCTAATTTGAAGGCCACATGATGTTTGGAGATCTGGAGAGACTGACTGCAGAAAGTTGGCGACCTCTTCACACTATGTGCCTCAGCATCTCCTGACCCTGCTCCGTCAGTTTACGTGGCTTACCACTTAGTGGCTGAGTTGCTGTTGTTCCTAAATACTTCCATGTTCTTATAATACAGCTGACAGTTGCCTTGTGCAATATTTCAGAGTGAGGAAATTTCACGATTGGATTTGTTGTACAGGTGGCATCTGATCACAGTTCCACACTAGAATTTACTTACTTCCTGAGAGTGACCCATTCTTTCACAAATGTTTTTAAATTTTGCACACATGGCTTGGTGCTTTATTTATCCACCTGTGACCATGGAAGTGATTGGAACATATGATTCCAATTATTTGGATGGGTGAGGTTATACTTTTGGCCATGTAGTGTAATCTGGCAAACTATTCTGTCGGAGGAGTTTTCCTTTTTCTGGGCATCATTTCCGACAAACATGATTTATTCTTACTACCTCAAATGTTTCAGTTCTTTGGTATTTATATATCTAACCTCCTCAGAATGTAGATGTTTTTAATTCATAATTAGTTAAATCCAGTAAAGGAATCAAGGACTGCCAAGAAAATCCAATGTGAGTCAAGACTTCCAAACTAGGGACAAGGGGGATAAGATGCCCTCTTGCTGCAAAATGTGACATTGGCTCATTGTTGAGTCTATCCCTGTTTTAGGGCTACATTATATATATATATATATATATGAAATATACATGTGTGTATTACTTAATCTAAAATGGAAAGATAAGAATAATGGTATTACAAACATTTTGCAAACTTGCATTGTTCCTCCTGACCCCTCCCTGTGAAACGAAATAAAAAGACATGTGACATGGAACTGTAACAATGAATTAAGCATATATAAGCAAATAAACAAAGCATACAATTTCAATTAATGTTGTTGAATTTACTCCATAAGGCATACATAGCCCTATTTTGAGCCCGAGCTGTTATCTGTGTCTTTCGCTATAAACACATTTGTGCTGCTACTTGGGCAAACCGTTCTGGAACTTTAATCAACCTATGACCATTGCTGTGCAAGTGTCTTAGTTCTGTCCTTCAGTTAAATCTGGGTTTTTGAAAAATAATGTCCGTCTCATTGGGATAAATCAATGATGGTGGTACAGGACTGACAAATGGTGCTCTGATATTGTTATTTCTAAATCATTGTTAAGGTCTACAGTAACCAATAAAGCTTAAGTTGGGCGAGCTGGAGAGTATAGAATTAAGATTATTCACACCAATTTCACAAATGCCACAAAATGCAAATGAATTCAATACTTGTATCAACAAGCATTTTCAAGGGATATGATGATAACATTCTCAATTTCTACTTGTGAAGGAAACATACTGAAGAAAGCAAGATTGCTTTTCACTGAAAACATAGCTTGTACTAAAGTGAAAAGGGGGGTAAATCAGTTGCAACCACCCAAAGAGACGATGTCCAGACGACAGAAAATTAAGATATTGTTTGATATCACAAGAAGCAGAGAGAGAAGAACTGAGGGCAAAATGACACAAGTCATGATTAAAATAAACATTAATCAATTACAATATTTTATTAACAACATAGCATTTGACATTTTTTTCTGCGAAACTTAACATTATTTTACTCCATGCATTGATATTGTCGTTCTATGGCATGCCATAGGATTGTGCGAATATCCTGGCAATATGTATGTATGCTTTTATTTGTCTTTTATTGATGTATCTACTTTATTTTTACGTATGAATAAGATTTTGGAATTAACGTTAAGCTTCAATTTTTTTTGATGTATGTGATACACCCAGAGACCTTCTATCTATCTTCTATCTATCTAAAAAAGATCCCCTTAATCACCAAAATATGTTTGATGAACTCATCATTATCATCACACATGCACCTTCCCATAAAAGCATGCACGCACACAGATACTCTTGGGAATGTAGCTACAATACATACTTTTCAGATATGAACTAAAAACATATATTTAAATGGGTAATGAATTCAGCTATATACATTTTGTGTTGTGTTTTTCATTGCAATTATTACAAATTATGGCATAAAATTCTGTATTAGATTTGGCGATGCATTGCAACAACAGTGGTAAGATTAGTAGGCTTAAGATGATGACAATATGATTTTTGAGCGTTTTATTTCACATCAGATGAGATCCAGCTCCGTAAGACTGACACGGTCCATCTATGTGTTTCTCCATGGGATGCAGGAATTTATATTTGTGTGATTTTAATTAAAGTGAGTTGATGAATTAGTTCATCATTTTTTTTCAATTGCAAAGTGATACCTTGCGCTTGGATGTCTTGAGAGTAAAATTGACATTAGCTGCGCAGCCGTGTTACGGCCAGCAACCCCCCCCTCTGGGGGAAGGGGTGCCAGAGGTTGTTCTGTGTGGCTCATGGATCTGAATTGAATGCCGTTGCTGGAGGTGTCTCTTGCTGGTGTTACGGGGACTGTTGGGAAGTCAACCAGCTGCGCCAATTACCATCTTTAAGGCCAGGGCACAGCTATTCATCAGGGCAGTTCTGTGTGGATGCCTAATAATCAGTGTGTTTGGAAGGATTTGGTTATGAGCACATTTACATGTGCTACTTCCCGGAATGGCAAGGCACAATTCTTAGCAGGTACCATTGTTTACTATGCAACCACTTAAGCCGCTCTGGCTAGACCTGTCAAATGCCTCAAAACTGACTAGTTCGATTCCAACCTCAAACAAAGCCTGTTCTACTGCACGTCTCTGTACCAGAGTCAGGTCTTAATGTTGACAGTCATCCAGAGCAGCAGGTAGTCACTCAGAGCCACTGCAGACAAACCTTCACTAGCTTTCAGTCCTTTGTACCTTGAGCATCCAGTTTGATAGAACCCATCGCACTTAAATTGGTGTCAGCCCAGTAAACGTTGTTAGAGAAGTCTAAAGATGTTGGTTCAACAATATTCTTGCACACTACAAGACTCTCTGCCATCCATGCGGGCACACTCAACAATATCTACTGGAGCAAGAACGAAAAGCCCGGCCTTCAGGTCACCTCTTTTTTAGGAGCCTATTCAGCTGCTGTGTTAAATGAAGGTAGTAATAGAGAAGGGTTAGTTGCCCTACACCCGCCTAGTGGAAAAATTTGTTTTTTAACAATCTGGGGCTGCTGAAACTGGTACAGTAGCTCCTGTGGAGAGCAGTTGTTGAAACATCTGACTCTGGTCCAGAGATGAGTAGCAGTACAGGCTGTGGTCAGAGGTTGGCACAGAAGTGATCAGTTTTAAGGCAGTAGAGTTTCCCTGCTCTATTTGACAAGCCTAGCAAGAATGGCTCAGGTGCTTCCACCGTAAACAATGGTAACTGCCCGCAATTGTGCCTTGTCATTCCTGGGAGGTTGCATGTATAAATGTGCCAATGACCCCCAACTTACCCACAACTACCATCCATAACATTTGAGAACGCCAATCTTTTTATGTTTTGTTTTTCTTTTCACTCTCATTAGGAAAACATCCTTCACCTTTTCAGTAAATCTCTTTTTTAAAGAAGCACCACAATAAGGTCATATCAGCTTCATGTTAGATACTTGGCCTTTTTACAGCAAATGCACTCTCTGCACTGAATGTGGAAATTGCTGCCTATTTTTTTGATCAGCGTTAGAGATGTATTAAGTTTCAGTTTAGGGAATGTCTCAGCATCAAAGATTTTTTTTTTCTTATAATGTGGGATTGACTGAGATTTTCTTTGTATGATTCAAAGTTCAAAGTAAATGTATATTTAATCTTATTCTTGGCTTTTTATGCACCTCCACTCCTCAAACTCTCTATGAAAAAGTTTATCCCAGATATCTTGAAATATTTAGTGATTATTTCATAAGTAACTTCTGTATCTGTGAAGGTCACTGAGCCAAGACAGAAAAAAAATAGTAAAGACATTTGTGTCATCTGGTTTTGGCCAAAAAGTCAGAAACAGCATATTAAGAGTAGTATTGTAGATCAATTACCATTTTATTGTTGTCCATGTGAGGTGAGGGTACCTTTGTCAGCCTTTATTTATGTATTTGTAATGTAGATTCATTTATTGATGTTTTTTTTTTTCTTGTAACAGTACAGTGCTCATATATTTGTAGTTCTGAATGATGTGTTTCAGTCCACCATATTATTATCTAATTTACTTGATACAAGGCTTGTTTTAATCTTCGTTCAAATCTCTTTTACATGTACAACTCAATTTGATCTAACTATATCACACCATGCAGCTTCATAAACTTATTTCCCCATGTTACAGGTGAGGTCATTTTTTTAACTGTTGGCAGAAAAAAGGTCAAGCAACTTTTTTGAGAGCAATGGAAAAAAAAAAACACACTTTTGGGTGCCTGCTCTGCACTTAAAGTCTCAGAATTTAAAAACTGTATAGTGCTGCAGGAAAGCTGAGTTTATTGGTGAAACCAACTTACAATAAATGTACGGTTTTGTTGAGTAGTGCAGAAGGAGAAACGTGTATTTTTCTTCTTGAGGGGATTTCGTGGTGAGATGGATCGTACCCTGCATTACAGTTGGGCTTTCATTGTGTAGGTAGGAAATGACAAACTGCATGTAAGGATGCTTATCCAGAGTGAAGATTATTATTCCCTCAAAATGTATGAAAACGGGTGGCAGACTTGCTCAGCAAGCATACTGTTTTTCCTTATTTTTATTCTTTTTTTTTTCTCCTTCTCTCTGAGGTGTTTTATGTTAGGGAAATGAGACAGGAATTAATGCTCTTGAGGTTTGACTGAGATAAACTGACACCATACAACTACTCTGCTAAAAAGGTTTGCTTTTGTTCTCTTTTTGTAAAACACTCAAGGAGTACACAAACATTACTCATAGTGACACATAAGACCTGTGCCAGAGCTTTTATATTATTTGTCTTTATTTCTTATGATGAACACTTTCATAGTCTGGTCCTATGGAGGTGGAGTGGAGCTCCTTAAGGCACAGTTACAGAAGAACAAGGCTGCGTTATGACACCATGAAAAATCTAGATTAATGACATGGATCAAGCAGCAGTTTCATCAGTAGGGGGCCACATCAATCACACAATGTTAGCCAAGACTAATGACAGCCAAGGAAAACATCTTGATAATGAACTTTATAATGATGGATGATGTCAAAGACCGAATTGGAGAAAAAAGAAAAAATCATAGGTCTCAGACATCATAGCTGAGCTATATGAGGAGGAGGGAGAAAAAAAATCGGATGGTAGGTGGTGGGGAAACAGGCTTGACTCTTCACAGGAATGTCAGGAAACAGCACTCCTGGTCTCAAATAATATCTGCACTACAAGACAGGCCAGCTTTCATTAACTTACATAAAGCAGAGCAAAAGGGTGGTGACGTCCCTGCTCTATATAGTTCTTGATATTGATTTATCATATGATCTGCTTTTGAAAGATTGCTTTCAAAATAAGGTTTAAATTCATTTAATAACTTTAAACAAATTATGATCATTATTACTATTGTTGATGTGCTGTTATAATGTATTTATCTGTTTATTCATATATTTTGCTTTCTAATAAAAAACTGAAACTGTTATTCAATGGATCGCCACAACACAAGTATTTCCGCAATCATTTTCTATGCAACCTGCTGCCAATGCTTCCTGGTTCCATTGTGTGGCATTTGGAGAAATGCTCCTCTGCTGCTCACTTGTGCATTTGCATGTAGCTGACCAGATTCAACTTCATGCAAATTAGCAGCAATCCAGCACAATGGATAAGCCAATGCCTAAAAATAAATACATCAATCGAAAAATCAAAAGACAATGAAAAGGAAATACCAGATGTATTATTATGAAAAATTCCACAACAGTGAGATTTACCTCTAATCAAAATATATATTCAGAAACACATCCTGTGAAATGTGTTGGACTGATTACTGGAAATCAATCTCAATATTGATCAAATTCAAATTTATCAAAATGCTGACTTCCTGGTTCAGGTATCAAAAAATAAATAAACTTACCTTGGGATGGACACTGAGGGGTGTGGCCTCTCACTCATGGGACTAGGGGCGGGGGGCGTGGCTTAGGACGGAGGCTTATAAATGTGCGCCCTGGATGTCTTTGAGGTAGGGTATAGTGGTATGGTGGTGCTCGATAATAAAGTATATTTTCATTCAAGACTCCAAGGCTTCGTCAACAATTATTCCTCGCTGAGTGCCACAACCTCTTATTTGAATCTGAATTAACCTTTTCCATAACTTGACTTGACAAAACAATACACAAAACATGTGTTTTTGGCCTTACTATATTCAGTCATGTCGGTTGAAATCAAACATTTTCTGCTTACAAATAAACTAGTAAAATATAAACACGTCATGCTTAAATTGTGTCTAAACTGCAGTCAGTGCATGACCCTCAGGGCTTACTCTGCCTGTCTGACCTCACTGCTGAGACTGCTCAATACTGAAAATCTCTGGATTTTACTTAACTCAGCTCTTACTGCCAGCTTCTGCACAGACTTGTCCTTGTTCCCTCTGGTCTATGTACAGCTTTTTCCTGTCTGTGTATCTGCTTGCAACAATACGAGGAAATCAACCAGTCTCTGTACACATCAACATGATGACACTTAGATGCATATCATAAACAGGATTCAGATCAACATTACTTTACTGAATTTTGCAAAATGTATGCAATCAGATCAGTAATGGTGTCTAAATGCAGCATGATAGAAAATATAAAAAACCTTTTTGATTTTTTTTTCCGGACACATAATTATAGAGTCCCTCCGGCCATACAGGCATGCAGCTTTACACCAAAGAGAGAGAGACATGGCTCAGGAACAATTCTGAAACCCAAACCCACCATCACTGATTCATGTAGCTGATTTTAAAATGGGAACAAAACAAAGATTAGGCAGCTCAGATTGGCCTTTGAATGACTTATGAGCAATTCTCCAGATTCAAAAACCAAATTATTATTGTTTATTATGCATCAGCCATAGCATTACAATACATAATTAATGGTTTTGTCCTTAAAGTTCAAATGCTCAAAAGGGGATAAAAGTAATCAGAGAAAGCCATCTTTCAGCCAGCAGTCTGACCATTTTCATGTCTTCTCTGATTGTGTTCTGTCCAACCTTTTCCCAAAGCGACTAAAGGGTCATTGTGTACAAAGTAAATTCTTTTGTTTAATTTGCAGAGGGACAGACAATGAAATTGCTTTTCTGCTTGTCGCCACTTCCTGTTCCATAGAGCTGTTGTTTCAATTTACACTTTTACTTTCTTCTCCTGCCCACACATGAATGTTGATGCCCCACCCCTAACCCACGTGTTGGTCGTCATTTATTTTCCTCCTCAGTCCATTAACAACTCACTGGAACTTTCAACTACTTTTTTACCGGCTTGGACTGCATTTAATCTTTTTTTTCTTTTCTTTTTTCTTCTTTCTCAATCTACATAACCCACACATAAATGATGTGCGACACCCTAGTAGTTATTCTTAGATAGAGCAGGGCTGACACTTAACATGAGCTTAAACTAACCTGCAGAGCTGCTGTAAATCATGTTCATATCTCCCACTCGGAGTGACCGCGGGGCCTTGCTAATGGCCAGCCATCCCTGCAGGCAGCTCCTCATTTTCATCGCCCAACTCTTAGGTGTTGTATTATTTTCCTCTGTCAAGACAGTGACCATGTTATTATTCCTTCTAATGAGAATGTTACTCTGCTTGCACAGATACAGACACTTGTTAACTGTGGAGCTCTTAATCTTGTTTCAAGATGTTTGTTTTTTTTTCTCTCTCTTTTGCAATTTAATTAAATGCTACCGCCATATACATTGGATTATTTTTCCCCCTCCATACGGTTCAGACAGGGAGAGAATAATCAATAACAAATAATTAAAAGAAAAATAGGAACAAGATGCTGTTAGATTCCTTTGTTATAAACTAAATGGAATATTGAGGATAAGATGAGTCAGACAGTAGATAATGATTTTGTGAATATAAGAAATACTTAACTCCAGTGAAACAGCTTTGACTGGACAATAAATCTAGACAAAGCATACCGTATTGCCGGAAAAAGAATGACAAGAACATTATTTATTACCGTTATAATTATCATAATAATAACAAGACAGTTTTCCGTTGTGTCAGACAGCTCTTCAAATAGCAATATGGTACGGATATTTATAGTTGCTGAAGTAAAACTCCGTGACAGAGTATTCAAAGCTCTGTACAGTTAAGGTGGTATGAACAAATTAGGACAAACTAAGAGAAACTCTTGATAATAAGATGGCATGGATAATATTTGAAACAGTAAAATAATTCATTGCCTGATCTCGTAAGAACTTTTTCTTTCTTCCTTCATCAGCTGAAATTCCCTACTCTGTTTATCTTGCCATTTGATATCCAGTGCTAGAACTGATCTTGTAACTTGACTTACAAGTGTGCAAGAATGTCGATTGCCTTGTTTGCCACTTTCTTGTAAAATCCTCACCATCTACACAAATGATCCAGCAAGATAAAAATGATATAAACCAACAACAGCACTCCATTTCACAGTGCTTCAGGGTACGCAATAATGATACCCATTAGGCGCAACCCATTTGTGTTTGTTTTTGTTAAAAATGAAAGACAGCTTCTGGAGACAATCATACATAGCTTGAGGACCAACTGTGTGTTTTTATTTATTTTTTTCTTTATTTTGGTTTATTGTTCAAACCTCTGTTTTCAGGTTCATAACATTGCTTTCAATCTCTGGTGGTACAAGCCAAATGCATGATTCGACCAACAGGAGTTTTCACACTCCCTGCTGTATGTTGGCAAAGACACCAAGAGCACTTTGTACAGGATGTTAAATAGAGTAATATTTATGCTGCTGTATTACTAAGATAGACATTTATCAAAATGAAATGCAACTTTAGCAAAATCCTGACCACACTGCATTCGTTCTCACACTGACAGTCAGGAGCTCGACATGATGATTTGAATATATTTTCAATTCATCTGATGCTATTGATTTTTTTTTCCATACCAAGCCAAATCACTTTATCCAGTCTCATCACAACTGTATGCACTGAGAAGAATCTAAGAATCTCTCAGCATGCATTTATTCTATCAGGTAATGGAACTTACAAACAAACAAATTTGGATTAAGCATTTCTAAAGTTCTGTGTAGGGAAGTTATCAACTAACCCTGTGAAGCATTTGAATTGAATATGGAAGATGGGAAGTAATTGCTAATAAACAAATTGTTATACAAATTGTTCGTCAGCTCAACTGTTCAATAATACTGCTTGCTGTTCCTGTAATGCTACAGGGAGTTTGTGATTTTGGGAACACGGGAATGACCCACCATTGAGTGCAAGTGTTTCATGTGGTAGTTGAACTTAAATAAATTTACACATGTAATTATGACAAATCTGGCAGGAATTTGATACTTTGGTAAAAATAAGGTCATCAGGTCAAAGCTGTTAGTCTGCAATATTTTTATCTTTAGAATTTTATATTAGGTCTCTTGCAGCTACTATGCAAAACATCCCTGACCAATGATGCAATTTTTCATTTACACAAAAAAAGACAGTATACAGTATACTTGTGAAATTCAGTTAATGCTACAATTATAATATGAGTGAGCACACAGTTCAAATCTAATGAGATAATTGTTATATTTCCCACTTACATGCTCCATTAAAGAAGACACCTCAGTTTGTTGTTTTTGTGTTAATCCTTAATTTTGCACAACCATTTAAATAAGTTATCATTTCTGAGATTCTACACACCACCATAGCCCTCGTAGTGCAAGCCCGAATCTTGTCTGGCCTATGTCATTATTTGTTGTCATTTTCAGAATCCTGAATGCTAATGATCTCCTTTTGTTTACAGTGCCTCAGGGGACTGTAATGCTCCCAGCAGAATCTGTAGCATGCTGCTTGGAATCTTTTGGTAACTCTCAGGATCACTCATCTTTCAGGTCAGAATAATGATATTGGTACACAGCCAACAAAAAATATTGTTGCTTATGACCTTCATGTGCTGGTTTCAAGTCGCCGTGGGTATTAATGTAGATGTTTCTGCGCTCCCCCCTGTGTAGAAGAAAAAAATCTGCATGTGGCGGTTGATAAATGATAATGACTTGCAATGTTTCTGTTACTCATACAGTGCTTTCATGAAGGGTTAATGATGCATAAATGTTAATGATTCTTCAGATAGGCTTGGGTAGAGTCCTGCTTTTGGCAGCAAGGCTGAAAAACACAAAGTAAAGTAACATATTTAAGCTACATAGTGTCTACTGGTTCTTTTCCCAGTTGTGTTGCAGGTGATGCATTTTAGGGAGGCGTTGGTGTGAGAGGGTGTACTTTATAATCAGCAGGGCTGCCCTAAATGAGGTATGCATGTATCCATGCAGGTTTGATTCTCCTGTAGATGAACACACACAAACACACACACACACACACACACACACACACACATACACACACGCACACACACACTCACACACACACACACACACACACACACACACACTCACAAACACGCTGATGATTTCTGTCAGTTTTCAAAGGAATAAGGTGCTAAGTGCAGAAGACCTAAGATGAAATTTTAAAATGCAGAATTATTTAACAAACATATTAACAAACAAAAGACCTGAGTAATTAGAGCTTTACACCCTTCCCAAAATAAATAATACATTTCCTATCAAAAGCCTCCCTGACTTACTGATCAAGTACTGACCATAACACAACAGCAAATGAAAGAGAAGACAAAACACATCTAATTTGAGAAAAGATGCACAGTCAACTTATTACATGAATCTGAGTGGATTATAAATGCAGGAAAAGGAGGGAAACAGAATGCATCAACCAAAGGGATGGAGACATGCAGGAATCAGGGTGAGGAGGACGGGTGACAGCTTCAAGGCATTGTTTCTTCAAAATATTCAGCTTAACTAATCAATGGCAGGAGGACACATAGTTTTCTGTTCAAAAATAATGGATGCATTAAATGGATGAAGTTATTTCAAAGAAATCATTTCTCTTCTGTCATATCTGGGAGTTAAAAGAAAACATGTATCAGTGTGCCTTTCTCTCAGCTTGGCAACTTCACTTTTTGTTTGTATCTCATCATGTTAACATCATGTTAACATGATTTTCCAAGACCACTTTAACATCCTCCAGATCAGAATAATGCAATTACTACTCATGGTGTTTGCTTTCAATCAGGGTTTAGATGATATTTGCCATCCATCTCCTTCAGTCAACTAAAGCACTATTCAGAGTAAGAATTCCAGAAACCTCAGTGGCCATGATAATCATTGGCCTACTTGCCATTACTGAAGTCCTATGAAAGTCACTTTTTTTCCCGCCCTCCCCTGTCAAATACATCTTGTCTTTGTCTTACTTGCAGCTTCTATGATTTTTTTTTTTTCAAAACGTCCAGAAGAGGTTTACAACTGGCACCCACATACATTTCAAAATGCTTAAGATCCAAAATTAGAGTTTGAGCCTCTTTTTCATCAATAAAATGCTTCTGCCAGCAGTTATACATCAAAGAAAAGAAAACTGGATGGTCCATTCAGCCCTTGCCAGTTATAAACAAAGCAGCCAAGCTTCTAATTTGTTTCCTTCAACTTGGAACTGAAAAGGCTTATCCATTGGGGAGCAAAAAATCACAGTTTAAGCTTGTGCAAAAGCTTTCTGATAGAACTCCAATGAGCTTGTAAGAGGTTCACCAGTAGAAAAAGTTTTTTTTCGAAACTGTTTGAAATAAATACCAGTTTCAATGAGCAAATGGAGTACCTTTTTGTGACCCGAAAGAATTGGCCTCGACGTTCACTGTCACAAAGGATTGTTACCACTCAGATACTCTATGTATGGCTTTTCTCACTGGCCCAAGTTAAGTCAAACGTGCTGCTGATTTTATTTCCATATGTTGCTTGAGACATTCAGCAAGCAGTTACCTCACTATATTTTTAATTTTTGATTGGAAAACTTTTCAGATCAAAAAGCAACACTGTGTACCAATACTAATAGAGGTGACAAATGAGGTAATCTCCTGTGCATGCCTTCAAGTTACCATCGACAGATCAAATTTTTCAAATTACCCAAAGCCCCATGCTGAAAGTGTGCCAAGTACAATCCCCTGTAGCTACCGAAAACTGTAAATCCTTTTTTGGTGTTACAAGACTTTGATTCTTTAGTAAAACAGGGTAGAATGTATTATCAACGTTCAAAAATGGCCCCTGTCAGTGCCATCCCTTTTTGGGAAAAGGGATTATCAAGTGAAAATGCAACACTTCAGCTGTCAACCAGCATCATAAGACTTTGTGTTCCTTTTCCCAACCGACTGTCAACCCCAGCAGCTTCCATTGGGCCCAGTCTAGAGAACTGATGTTTCCACTCCTCACCGACAAAGCTGAATTTGAAGCCATTACTGGCTTCACAACTATAGTATCAACTTCTGGAAGTATTTGGTGTCTTTACTGCAGTTCTGCAAGCCAATGCAATCACTGTGTTGCTCCTTCCTCTTTTCCTTTTGGCTTCTCCCTCAGGGGTCACCAAAGTGAATTGTGTCCCTCCAAATAAACCTATTCTCTACTTTCTCATCTGTCGCAACAACCAACTTCATGTCCTCTATAACTACATCCATGTATATCGTCTTTGGCCTTCTTTTACGCCTCCTGCATGCCAGCCCCACCCAGTAGTATCCTTTTTTCACTATCCATCCTCAGAGCATATCCAAACCATCTTTGTCTGGCCTTCTGACCAGAACCTCAGAACATCTCACGTGCAGCCCCACTGATGGACTAATATCCATCCTTTTCACTCCAAAACAGAACCTCACCATGTTTCTCTCTGCTACCTCCAGCTTTCCTTCCTGTCTTTTCCTAAATAAAACTGTCTCTAAACCATGCACCATGGCTGGTTTCACCACCATCTTGATAACTTTCCATTCATTCTGGCTGATACTCTTTTATCACAAATTACCCCTGAGACTTTTCTCCACTTTTTTTTTTATTCCCAAACTACAGGATAGTGAGCTGAAGTACAATGCTTTTGACAGGGAGTTGGTGGCCCTACATCTTCCTGCTGGAAAGCCGCTCCTTCACGGCTTTTGTGGATCACAAGCCACTGACCATCGCCATGTCCAAGGTGACTGAGCCTTTGTCCACTCGTCAGCAGCGCCACCTCCCGGCCATTTCAGAATTCACAACGAACATTCGGCATGTGGCTTGGAAGTCCAAACCCGTTGCTGATTGCCTGTCATGATGCTCATGTGCCCCATGCACGTCGGGGCGGATTTCTTGGCTATGGCCGCCGACCAGCCAAGCAACCCAGATGTCCTGAAACTGGAGGAGGTGGATGTGCAGGAAAGTAGCCCTGCCGTCGCTGCCTGGTGGTTCCAGTGGCCTGGTGTTGTCATGTGTTTGACTCAGCTCACTCCCTCTCCGGAGTCCGGTCGTCAGTCAGGTTGGTGAGTTCAAAGTTCGTCTGGCCTGACATCCATAAGGACGTCAAAGAGTGGGCGGTTGCATGTGCCGCGTGCCAGCACGCTCAATTTCACAAGCATGTTAGGGCACCCCTTGAACCGTTTCCGATTTCGGCCAAGCGCTTTAACCATGTCCATGTTAACCTGGTGGGCCCTCTACCTCCTTCGCAGGGTTTTAAACACCTGGTCACCATGGTTGATGAGACCAACAGGTTGCCAGAGGTTTTTCCACTGTCCTCTACCACGACCTCGGACATGTAACGCGTTTCTTTCTTCTTTGGTCACCCGTTTCGGTTCCCAGTCAGACATCATTTCCGACAGAGGTCCACAGTTTGGATCATTGGGGGCGGAGGTATTATACCGTATGACAGCTTACAACTCTCAAGCTTATGGTTCGTGCGAGCAGTTCCACCGGTCCCTCAAGGCAGCGCTGTAGGCTGCCCTCTCAGATGGCAACTGGGTTGACCGGTTACCGTGGGTTATGCTGGGACTGTGTTCAGCCCCTAAGGACGACCTCTACGAGTCACCCGCCGAGTTGCTTCAGCCACCAGGCTGGGGACGTGGTTTTAGTTGGGGGCATTCGGGTACAAGGAAGTTAGTTTATTGACAGTGAGTTTGTTATCGGTGTTAAAGGAATGAAGTTACAACTCAAATCCTTTCTTCAAACACCACATGTCTACACACACATACTCACACACAAAAACACGTACACACACAAAAACTATAGTTTATGGATGCAACATCTCCAAATCTATACTTAAATACATTCACTATCAGTCACATACATGTAGATACTGCTTTTTCCAGTGTTTTAAAAAAGACATGATGTAATGTCATTAGTTCAAGTATAATGGATGAGGCTGCAACTTGTCAGAAATAATATTGTCATAGAACCATTAATTTCATTTGTTTCACATAAAAAGGGAAACTGTTTTAAGAATGATGAATTTAATTGCCAATTACAACAGTCTTTAATCTTATCAAATTAAAAATGTGTGGAGACAATGCAGGAAGTACACAATGTTGCATTAGACTGTGGTAAGAGAGGTGAAGAGGAATAATTGTACTTTTAGCCTTACAAATCACAAAAGTGTTGAGTAGGAAATGGTGCGGAACCCAAGAGGGATGTGTTCCTTTCAGGACTGAGTACATAATTAGTTTTACTGTGTGCTGGAGGGGTTAGTTGTAATTCAGAGTTGACAGTGATGATTTAGAAGAGGAAAATCACTTTATGATCTGACAGAGAAAAAAAATGGTCACAGATGTTAGGTATTAAATGATTCACACGGGTTTTTATGATTTTCTCCAGATTAATTTGGCCTAATATTACCTTCGTATACGTATAATACGTATAAGATTAATGTTGAGATTTTTTTTTCTTTTCATTTCCAATGAACATGACTAGTGTTGTGGGACTCATATAGTCTGTTATGTAGAAATTCAGCCAACATCAATATATATATGTTTTGAATTGCAAGATTGAGCAGAAGCATAGCTGTCAAATATTAAAGTTCCATCATATCCACATGTATTCCAAATAAAAATTGAGCTTTGTCCTCATGCTTGTCTACTACACAACTGCATATGTAGTCAAAAAAACAAAATACTTTACTTTTTTTCTCCCTGACGTTGATGTCATAAATAAAATTGAAAAATCACAATATTAAAACTCAATTGGATTTTCACTTGTGATAATATGTACCGAAAACCTACTGAAATGTGAAAAGTATTAGGGCAAGTCTGGGTTTTAAATCTTACTTGGCATGCATATGTAGTTTTGTTGTACCAGTTGTAAAACAGTTCAATAAATACACTGTAGTTTTCGTATTTTCCATTGGACACAGAGCAATATTTAAGAAATGTCAGCCCAGACATACTTTCAAATCGGGAGATTAGAACCATGGAACTCTCATGACATGATAGAAAGTGGTGTCATTAGATTGCCTGTGATTAGTGACCTCCTTGACCCTTACCATGATAGGTTTGAGGAAATCAGACCTGCACCGAATATCACTCAATACAAACCAATTAGCAACAGCATGAATATTACTTTAATATCATATTACTATCTTTTCTCAATACTTCAGGCAGTTGCCAGTAGAGTGTAAACCTTATAGGAGGGAGTATCAAAGAGATGGATGATATTAAGTAGAAGAAACAGGCAAGGACAACTTACATGGTAGTGCTTTCTAGGGATTCTTTAGTTCACAATAGTAGGCTTTGTTCCGAGACACACAGCAGCCAAGACAGACTGCCACCTGCTGCTACATATCAAGAGGTATTGGCTCGAAGGTAAATGAATGGCCTACAGTCCCTTTGTTGCCTGTTCCTGTGAAGATGGACGGTGGGGTCGACAGAGACAAAGCTCCTCCAGAAATGTTAGCATTAATTCTACAAACCGTTATGAAATCTTGACCCTTTGTCATGGCAACAAAAACATATTTTCTGAAACTTAGATTATCTGCTTCAAAAGTAGTAAGACAATAGATTTTCTTGTGTAATGCTAGAAGAACACAAGTTAAAATTAACGGTGAGATAACAACCTCATCAATTTGTAAATCCATAACATCTTTTATGTTAAATGAACAACCAAAAAAAAACAAAAACAAATGCACTCAGTCCCATTTGAATATAATCAAATATCAAGTAAAATGAGTTAAATGGATGTAGCGGAGAAGAGAGAATAGTATATAATCTTTAATAATAATAGCATTAACAATGAAAATGAAAATAAGTATAATAATGTTTTCATCTCGCATAAACCAGAGTTGAAGCATAATATAGTATTGACAATTCTCAAAGAAAAGATAATCTCTGTGTAAAAGGCAAATAAAAGAAAGGGGAAATAATGAGCCCTACAGATGTGCCGAAAACATAAAACATGCGACACAAAAGATCTTTGACAGTGAATCTGTGACCCACTGAACAATAATAAGCTTCAATGACAGCCACTATCACATAAATGAGTCTGGTTGGTGTTTTTATCCCTGAGGAAGGAATGCTGCATCTTGCTTGCAGTGAAGAGAATACTGAGCTTAAAAAATAACGAAAAATACTGCGCCATAAAAAGGCTGTAAAATCTGAATTAATATAAGCTTTAAATGTATTAAGCTAAAAATAAGATTGTTGAAACTGAAGCCTCAATGTCCAAATAATTGTTTGTTAGCTTGACTTTGAGCCTTTTTTTTTTGATGGAAAGTGATGACCCAAACAAAGATGCTGCTGATGCAGCCCTGAATGGCTAAGTGAATCCATCAGCTCCCCAGGATGGAGCGGCTGATTAGCCATTTATAGCGAGGGATGGCTAATGAGTTAACGTTCTGTTTGACAGCACTGTGTATATGTGTAAGTGGGGAATAGAGCATATGTGCGGTGTGTACTTCTAGCATTGTACAGCTGCAGGAAATGAGATAGGAAAAGGCACAATAAGGCAATAGGGTAACTGACAGGCTCAGTATCCATATGCCAGCGTGCTCGTGCTGTGCTTCTAAAGAATGTGTCCACAATGAACATTCAATGTACAGTTCACATTGAGTAGTATGTAGTGGTGGTGTGCAGGTTAAGGCAACGGAGGCACACATTAAATTTGATTACTTGTTCGAGCATTTTCATCGAGTACAATTTCCAGTATTGTATCGGATGTTGGAATTTTTGTAACATTCCAACATAATACTACTACTACTACTACTTCTACTTATAATAATAATAATAGCAATAATAATGATAATACTGTTATTTAAGCTTAATATTGGTATTAATATAGCTTGGATATATCTTTCTTTTCCCCTTTATTATTGTCATATTATTTACTATCAACAAACACATTCAACATTCGTATTCACTTTTGACAATGGGAGTGTATAAGCTTCATGGCAGCTTTGTTTCTTCAAGGTCTTGGTGAAATTGCACTGAACTGTACACAAAAAAATATTTGCTGCTACTCTCTCATGCCATCAAATATTAGTCTGTGTCTGCGTGCTCTTTATACTTCTCACCTCTTAGTTTAATTTTTACTGTTTACTGTAACAGTGCACTTTACTATTAATTTCCACTCTATGATCATTATTATTTTATTAATTTCATATCAGTGTGGAATTGTGAGAAAAGGGAGGAGAAATTGACAATCACGCCGACTTTGTGTGAGAACCATTCATCAGCTTAACATTGTTCAGCTTGAATGTCGACTAGTTTTTTCTAGCAGACTAGCAGCCACTATAACTCATTGACGAAAATGAAGTTGTGCATGTTGGTTAATTTATTTAACCATTGTCCTGCTCATCCATCATCTGCTGCTTATCCTGCACTCAGGGTCGCGGGGGATGCTTGAATCTATCCCAGCTGTCATTGGGCGAGAGGCGGGGTACACCCTGGACAGTCGCCCGGCAATCGCAGGGCCACATGTACAGACAAACAACATTCACTTACTCACTCATTCGGGATAATTTATCCCAATTTTTTCCAATGAACCTGCTGCATTCAAATGGATTTCAACATTCCACTTATGTAATTGGACCTATAAGACAGAGAAGTGCAATAAAGTAAAGTAGTGTTTTAAAATCGCACTTGGTAGTGGGATACTCAAAAACCTCAGAAACTTTCAGACTGTGTGTCCATCCCAAAAGGTTGTCTAGTCTTCAGCTAAAAATGTATGATCAGCTATGCTGATAATACAAGGTTCATAACAATGAACAATTATAATGAGGGAAATCCAGGAGGAAAGTTGAGCAGCTTCTTGGTCAGGGACTTGATATTTGTTGTTACACAGGACAAAATAGATTACAGTGTAGTAATGAAAGACACAACCCACCTTGTCTTTTAATTGGCTGATTGGTAATGTTTAGTAATTCAAGGTTCTCAATAATGCAGATAACTGAATGCTGAATCTGACATCGACACTCCGCCACACTCAGATACTTCAAATGAAGCAAAGGGAAGCCATTCCTTTACATGCCATCTGGCCCTATTGAAGTAGGTATTCCACAAAACAATGGAAAACTAAACTGACATTTGTTTTAGGTAAGGAAGACAAAATTCCCTCGTCAAACTGGAAGAAAGTGAAAAGGAATGTTCCATGTGTCAATGAATTTGGATGGTTGTGTAAGTGGACAATACCTGTGTTGTAAATTATGTTGTATGAGAAAGCACAAAAAATGCTTCCACCATCCCAGATAGCTTTCATGAACAAAATGATTAGTTGTAGTTTAGAATGTTTTGAAGAGTAAAAGCTCAAAAGAATATTGGTAATATCAGTCAAAGTTTACTCAGGATTTCCATTTTCTCCTTGCTATGTTCTTTATTCTATACATCAACTACTTGACAAGGCTCAGCTCTACACTTTCAGTTCTTACAGCGATTTATTTCAAATTTGTATTTTTCATGAAATCCAGATTTTTTTTTGCCATTTTCAAGTTCATATCTGGGGCCTGGACGTGTGGTGAACATAAATACATACATACATACATATATATTCTTCGTTTCCTAACGCCTTTTCCCGTCAGGGGTCACCAGAGTGAATCAACCTTCTCCATATAACCCTGTTCTCTGTATCCTCATCTCACACGCCAACTACCTTCATATCCTCTCTCACTACGTCCATAAATCTTCTCTTTGGTCCTCCTCTAGACCTACTGCCTAGCATCTCCAATTCCAGCATCCTTCCAACAATATTTTCACTGTCTCTCCTCTGACCGAACCATCTCAGTCTGGCTTCTCTGACCTTCTCTCTAAAACATCTAACATGTGCTGCCCCCCTGATGGACTCAATCTTGATCCTATCCATCCTTGTCGCTCCCAAAGAGAACCTCAACATCTTCATCTCTGCTACCTCCAGCTCTGCCTCCTCTCTTTTGTTCAGTGCCACTGTCTCCAAACCATACAGCATTGCTGGTCTCACCACTGTTTTGTAAACCTTTCCTTTCATTCTGGATGATATTCTTCATATTGAACCCCTGAAACTTTTTTCCACTCATTACAACCTGCTTGAACCCTTTTCTTTACCTCTTTTCCACACTCTCCATTGCTCTGGACCATAGACCCTAAGTACCTGAAATCCTCCAACTTCTTGATCTCCAATCCCTGTAGCCACATCGTTCCACCCGGGTTCCTCTCATTTAGACACATATATTCTGTCTCGCTGTGACTAAACTTCATTCCTCTCCTTTCCAGAGCATACCTCCACCTCTCAAGATTTTCCTCAACCTGTTCCCTGCTCTCACTACAGATCACAATATCATCTGCAAACATCATGGTCCATGGAGATTCCTGTCTAACCTCATCTGTCAGCCTGTCCATCACCGCTGCAAACAGGAGGGGGCTCAGAGCTAATCCCTGATGAAGTCCCACCTCCACCTTGAACTTCTCTGTTTCACAGCGCAATTCACCAGTGTCTCACTACCAGCATACATGTGCTGGACCAGTCAAACATACGTCTCTGCTACTCCAGACTTCCTCATACAATACCAGAGTTCTGCGCTCGGTACCCTGTCATATGCTTTTTCTAAGTCTATAAAGACCCAATGCAGCTCCCTCTGAGCTTCTCTGTACTTCTCTATCAGCATTCTCAAAGCGAATACTGCATCTGTAGTACTCTTTCAAGACATGAAGCCATAATGCTGCTCTCAAATACTGACTTCTGCTCTCAGTCTACTTTCCACTGCTGTTTCCTATAACTTCATTGTATGGCTCATAAACTCTATCCCTCTATAGTTACTGCAATCCTGCACATCTTCCTTATTCTTAAAAATGGGCACCATTACACTTCTTCTCCACTTTTCAGGCATCTTCTCTCTCTCTAAGATCCTGTTGAATAATCCAGCCAGTAACTGTACTGCTGCCTCCCCTAGACATTTCCATACCTCCACAGGTATATCGTCTGGACCAACCGCCTTTCCATTCTTCATCCTCTTCAATGCCCTCCTAACTTCACTTTTACTAATCTCTGATACTTTGTGGTCTGTAATAGTCACCTCTTCTTCCCTTCCCCCTCTTTCATTTTCCTCATTCATCAGCTCTTCAAAGTACTCTTTCCATCTTCCCTTCACTCTTCTAGCATCTGCCAATACAATTCCTACTCTATCCTAAATCACACAGACCTGCTGTACATCCTTTCTGTCACTATCTCTCTGTTTTGCCAACCTGTATAAATCAGTCTCTCCCTCCTTACTGTCCAACCAAGCTTACAAGTCATCGTATACCCTTTGTTTTGCGTTTGATACCTCTATCTTTACCTCACGCTGCATATTCCTGTACTCCTGTCTGTTCTCTTCAGTCCCCTCAGTGTCCCACTTCTTCATTGCTAACCGCTTCCTCTGAATCCACTCTTGCACTGTCTCATTCCACCACCAGGTGTCTTTATCTACTTTCCTCTCAGACAGCACACCAAATACTCTCCTCCCTGTCTCCCTGATCACATTAGCTGTAGTTGTCCAGTCATCTGGAAGCTCTCTCTGACCACCAAGAGCCTTTCTCATCTCCTCCCTGAAAACCATACAGCACTCCTCCCCTTTCAGCTTCCACCACTTTGTCTTCTGCTCTGCCTTTGTCCTCTTGATCTTCCTTGTCATTAGAGTCATCCTACAGACCACCATCCAGTGCTGTCTGGCTACACTCTCCCAGATCACTACTTTGCAATCACTGATCTCTTTCAGATTACTTTGCCTATACAAGATGTAGTCTACCTGCGTGCTCCTACCTCCACTCTTATAAGTTACCCTATGTTCCTGTCTTTTCTGGAAAAAAAAGTATTTACTACAGCCATTTCCATCCTTTTTGCAAAGTCTACCACCATCTGTCCCTCTACGTTCCTATCCTGGATACCAAACCTGCCCATCACTTCTTTATCACCTCTACTGCTTGCACCAACATGTTCATTGAATTCTGCCCCAAATACCAATCTCTCATTTCTGGGGATATTCTGCATTCAATTCATCGAACTCATTCCGGAACTGCTCCTTCTCTTCTAACTCACATCCTACCTGTGGGGCATAGCCACTTAGCATTGAGCATTGGTCGGCACCAATGGCGGTCGTTGTTAACCCGGGCCTCGACCGATCCGGTATGAAAGTTTTAGGTTTGATTCATGTATTTGGTTTTATGCCCTGCCTGACGCAACCCTCTGCAATTATCCGGGCCTGGGACCGCCTCAGGGAGACACTGGCCTGTGCCCCCCCGAGTCTGGCTCCAGAAGACACTGGCCTGTGCCGCCTTTAGGCTGCATTACATACATACATACATACATACATGCATACATACATACATACATACATACATACATACATACATACATACATACATACATACATAAAATTAAATCTATATTCCCCATACCTAAAGTCAAGGTGAGCAGAACAGGAACTTAGTTGTAAGAACTTTAAAGAAATGCACATGACTAAATCAATGTGATCAAATACATACATCAAATAAAGCTTTTAATATCACTCTTGATAGGTCTTATGCACAAGGCTTCTGGCATTATATGACCTTTTGGTGCAAAATACTCACATCCATCAAATGTCAATTTAAACACAAGATTCTGAATTCCCAAGCCTCGAGAAACATTTTACACTTATTGGAAGGTCTGAAAATATGATTGAAAGAATCCAAAAAGAAAAATAAAACATTTGTTGATGGCTGTTTGCTAGCATTAATCATGGGTCACTGCACTCAAACAAATCTGTGAAAACCTGTGACTTGCTGCTGTCATTGCTTTTGGTATTTACTGTTACCCTGCCCCACTTTGTGAATGGATGTTGGGCCAGGATGATAACTTCCTCTATGACAAGTTGTTCTTCTCTTCGACATTAGTGTTTCTTGTGAAAAATGTGGGGTATGACTTAGTGTTTTTCTTTAATTCTCCTTTTTTTAATTCTTCTATTTGAGAGAAGGCAGCAATTAAAAAAAAAAAAGGTTCCCACAAATATAAAGTTCAACTGCTGTGAACCATTTTTATTTCTTTTTCCCCCTTTTTCTTCCTTTCTTCATTGAACAATAGAAAAAATGTTCAATGATAAAAATTCAATTCCCCAAAGGTTTTGTTGTGAAAACTTTTTGTCGCACCAGACAATCATCTCATCCAGGCTAAGCATCCATTCATCCATTTTCTACCACTTATCTGAGGCTAGGTTGCAAGGTGGGAGAGTAGCTGAAGCAGAGAGGCCAGGAGACATAGCCCCTCCTTGAAATATTTGAACTCCTCCCTTTGGTGTAGGCTATCACCCCCAACCTGGAGGGGGAGCTCCACCTTTTTCCTGGCTTAGAACACGGCCTCCAATGTGGACATGCTAATTTTCATCCCGCCTGCTTCACATTCAGCGGGGAACTGCTCCAGTGGGAGCTGATGGTCATGATCTACTGAAGTCAACAGGACCACATCATCTGCAAGAAGCAAATACACAATCCTGAGATCCCAAATCCTCAACACCCTGGCTTCACATAGAATTTTTTTCTATAAAAGTTAAGAAAAACTAAACAAGTGTAGACTAGTTTGACAAACCAGGATGAAAACCGTACTGCTCTTACTAAATCTGAGATTTGAGTGTCCGATGGACCCTCTTCTCCAGAACCCCTAAATTAACCTTTCCAGGCAGGCTGAGAAGTGTGACCCCCCCCTGTAGTTGGTAAACACTCAAACACCCCTAAAGAAAGGGATCACCACCCTGGTTCGCCAATCCATTGACAAAGACCCGATGTCTACAAGATTTTGTGTCAGTCAGGAAGGACCCAAAACATCTTGAGCCTAAAAGGCCAATGGGACTCCTTTTCTGATTTACGGCATCCCTGACTGTTGGTGTCCACTGATGTGTCAGGGGGTTATCGCCTCAACAGGCACAGACCACCTTTCAGCACAGCCACCGTCTTCAGCCTCAACAATGGAAGAACGGAACACAGTCCACTCGTACTCCTCTCAATCACACCCTAAATATATCACATGATTAGTAATGTCAGTAAAGATGAAGCTGTACAGATTTATGGATAAGTGTCAATCATGTCACCTCATCACACTAAAGAACAAAGCCATGTAATTGTTTCATATAAAATGAAAATGTACGAAAAAAAAAAATGACTGGGATTCTTGTCTTAGCCCAAGTTGAACAATACGCATCAATGAAACTATTGTGCTCAACATAAGCGTGCTTGTATGTGCCGTATTTGCATGTTTCCACAACAACAAATTTACTTGGCAATTTTCTATCCATTGGACACAGTTTGCCATTTCGTCTGCAGGCTGTGGGAAATAAATGTGAAGAAAGCAAAGCAAAACATTGTTGCCTTCATTTTGGAGAGCAGCACCCCGCATACTCCAAATAACTAAAACATATTTACAATAAAAATAGAATGCTCCCGAGGGTATGATTTATCGGATGCCTGTTGGATCACAGTCTTTTGGATTTAGCGAAGTGGGTCTAATCTAACCTGTCAAGTAGAAGTATATAATTCCACTGAGAGCAGATTTGTTATTGGTCCCAATGGCAAATTACAGACATAAGCTGTTGGGCAAGCATTTTATTTTTGGAAGGATTTTTATATTATTCTCTTCTTTAAGAATCAATGGACCAACTACAATATGTAATCTGAACACTGGCAAATGAAGCAGCTTCAAATAATTTAAATTTGTGATTTATTCTGTGTGTGAAGTTTGTCTGATTGTTAATATAACCTTTGCATGCTGACTCTTTACAGTCATACTTGTTTCCTAATACTTTTACAGAGAGGAGACATGCAGAGAGTGGGCAATTGTGAGAGAGGGAGACTGAGTGGGCGAAGGGAAGAGGACAAGGAGATCAAGACCTAATCGAAGGAAGGGGAGGGGGGGGGTTGTTGAAGCAGAGTGGGAAGTCTGTCAGTGGTGGATTGGGACTCACCCAGCATGCAAAGGGAATGACATAGCCATTATGAAGATGAATGCAAAGCAGCATCCTCAGTCAGCAGGTATCCTTAGGGAAAAATCCAAGGTACAGGTCACACGGTGTGTTTGTATCTTTGTGAGTTTTTAAAGTATCTCAGCAATTGATGGGCCCTGAACTAGTAGACTAGAAAGGCATGCATTAAAGAAAAATGTGTTACCACTTCACAGCACATGGATACACCTAATTAAAATATACACCGAAAACGCACGTATGGGTTGACTTCTTCTCAGCTTACTCGGATTTAAGAACTGATGACTTTCATGACCGGCAAAGAAATGTTCAAAATCAATGAATCACAAATTATTTTGATAATCACTGGCTTTAGAAAATGATAATGGCAAATCAACCAACACAAGCTTTGAACCTTATCTATATGTGTATTTACGTATGTATATATGTATTGGATTGATATATTGTCTGATAATTTGCAGTACTAAACAGGAAAGATAATGAAATCCAATTTTGTCAGGAGTATGTTCTCAAATGTCACAAGCTGAAACTATTTGAATCAAAATGTTGCTGTACTTTATCTATTTATCTATTTGTTTTTGATAATGGATAAGAAAGGTTTTGAAGATTGTGTGTGTTGCTCTAGTATTCGTTGTAGCCTCAAGAGGCTGACAAATCCATCATACATGTTTAAATGTTCAAATTAAATCAAATTGGAACTCCCAAAAATATATTTTAATCAATTAATTTCACAATCAACACTTATTGTTTTTGTACAAACAAACAATGGTAGGTCATGGTATTTTTGAACATTTTCTATCATTAGTCAGCTTATCAAGACATTATGTCTCTTCGTGCACACTGAAAATTTACTGTAATTTATTTTGATTCTGAGGTATTACTTCATGTTCAGCAGAGAACTGTCAACTTCTTTTTTCATTTCATGTTTGTTCAATCTGCCAAATTAATGGTGTTGTAACAAGATCCTCGGACCACCAGGTGGGTGAAAAAATTAGAGCAGATACATTCGCTATTTCTCCAAGAAGGGCACTGGGCGAGATAACTTGTCAAGGAAAGTTATCCAGGCAATGCCTTGAATGGGATGCTGCACAAGAGCCACTAAAAGACTGAGCTCATGCAGAGTTAGTTTGGCTTTCTCTTCAGTTGCTTGAATTTTACTTTCTTTTAATACCCTGGTTCCTAGAACATCAAGCCTGAGCCCCTGTCTCAACTGTTCATTAAGGACAGTTGGCTACCATCAGATCTTCTGACCCCTATATGCATCACAGTAGCACTGGAGTGGAACAGCTCGGACAAAGTAAGATGGGAGTTCTGCCCTCCATCTATCCCCATCAGAAAAAGGTTTTATGTCAAAGATGCTAATGTCCATTACCTTGGAGAGTAATAAATTACAGGACCCCCCTGTACTTTCAAATGACATGAGCTAACCAGCATAACTGGCCAACTAGTTAGTTATTCAAAAAGAGTAATGGGGCCTGTGTCAAAATTTTAGAGGTTCCTTTGTCAGTCTTCCACCTGTTTTTGTCATCATTAGTCTGGCCATTAATCCTAGCATTCGAGAAATGCATAAAGAGGCAACAAAAGAACAAGTACTTTTAAAATTTGTTGACAGTATCAGCTGGTGCAGCATAAATACAGTTGCATGGTGGTCTTTACAGCTATTTTCTATCACTTCACTTTCCAATATTTCAGATAGAAGTAATGAGGAGCATATGAATCAATGTCTCTGCTCCAAAAGGGTTGTCTGTGAGACTTGGTGTGCTGACTGGAGAGGTCTGAATTTACAAAAATTGGTTCACGAAAAATCACTGTTAAATAATCTGTCCCTCTCAGTAGCCTTATATTGAATGATCTGAACCCAGGAAGCTCACTGCTGTTTTTACTTCTTCTATAAACAGACAACACACAAATGCTGCTTCATAGAAGTGCCATGGCGTCTATTTCATCTCTAACCAGTGATTTTTTTTTTCTTTTTTCCGTGGTTATGAAGGCCAAAAAGTTTGTCATATTTACTGAAATACATAGAAACCTTGACAGACTCCTTGATCAGTAAGTTATGACCAAGGGGGCCAGGAGAGACACATTCTCAGAATACCTTTGAGGATTCAAAGCAAAAGGTCAGAGGTGGAGTGTGGGGAAATATACATACATCAGTGATGTTTAGCTGTACACCATCAGGGTTAAAGCTTTCTTAGCAGATCCAGAGGATATTTAGATTGTCAATAATGTTCATCCCAAGGTTGAGCAAAAGTGATGTCAGCCATGCTTTTAGGTCAAGGAGTCTGTGAAAAGTTTGAATGCATCTTGTGATAGACAATCCCACAGTTACTCTGGTAGAAGAGAAAAGTCTCTTTTTTTTAGTTTCACAGCAAGATTTCTTTTGCAGAATGTCAGAAGAGCCAAAGTAGATAATATTCCTCATACAAAATTTAGACCTTAAAAGACCTATGCTCTCTAGAAGCTTCTACAGGTTTAGAATAAAACTTTTCTTGCTGTGTTTTCAGTGGACCAGCTTTGAACAATCTATGATGTGTTTATGATGGTGCCACGACTCAAGTTTATCAACAGGGACTGCCTGCAATATCAAGAGACTCGAGTCAGCCTGCATAATCGACTATTCCTCAATATGTTCACAGCTTTCTACACTCATAAACTAGCTAGCCAATGAAAAAAATCTCTAGTTGAAGCAGCTTTGCATTTTCTTTCTACACTGATACCGAATTGATACAAACAAATACTCCCACCTTACTATGAACAAAGGTGAACTATTGTCAGAAAGTAGACATTAGAGATCATTATTCACCAACCTTTCGGACAAGACCAAAAAAAGTATCTGAATTTACACACAGCGACTTGGTCATGATCTGAATACCACTTGCAAACATGGTCCCATCCACCGCCAAACACTTAATGTAAGAACAATATGAGGATAATAAACATAATATCAAAGGACCCTTAACCTACCTGCAACTGTTTCAAGTGGATAGCATACTCAGTGACAAAAACATACTCGCTGTTAAAAGTGAGTGTTAATTATCAAAAAAAAATACATTTTTGGAGTTATAGGTATGTTTGAACCCACAGATAAAGTGGTTTGCTAGTTTTTTGAAACCTGCAAAAACATACACATACACACAGTCTCTCTCTCTCCCTGCCTGTTTCTCTCAGTACACACTAATCTATATTTGTCATGGTTGGCCAGTTCAGACACAACTTTTCTCCTCAGCTCTTACATGCCACTTGACTTCCAGGCAGTAGTAGGACGAGGTTGCTGGAATGGTTTTCTTTTTTTTTTGTTTGGATGTGTTTGTGTGACAGAGAGGAAGAGGAGAGTAAATTGCTAAAACAGTTTGAGGGAAAATATGTGTTTATTTCTTTTTAATACAAGTCAAATTTTAAGTGAGAACTCTCTTCATGATTTTTTTACTTTTACATAACAACCGACATATGGTGTCTAATGTTCACCCTCATTTTCTTCATGTTAATAACCTTGTGAAAGGACATTCATCAACATAAGTTGTGTTTTTAACTAACCCTGTAAGTCAACTGTAAAGAAAAAGAAGGTTATCCCTGGAGTGTTCCCTAATAAACAGAACATGACATTAGGCTGATTCGCTGTGGCGATCCCTGAAGGGAAAAGCCGAAAGGAAAAGAAGAAGAAGAAGATAATAATAATAATAATAATAATAATAATGATGTTGATGATAATAATAATAATAATAATAATAATAATAATAATAATAATAATAATAATAATAATAATAATAATAATAATAATAATAATAATAATAATTAGTAATTTGTCATAAAACCCTCCAGTTATTTCTCCCTTTTTTCTGAGTGTTATGATGAAGTAATACATAATCTTTTTTTGAGAAGGGCTGATGCATTTTTAATTATATTTTGATGATAAGAGAGGCCTTATTTAATTTCTGTTTCTGCAGGACATACATCAACACCAGTTGTGTTATTAACTAACCCTGTAAGTCAAATGTCAAGAAAAAGAAGGTTATCCCTCAATGTTCCCTAATAAACATAATATGAGCAATCACCTGAAAGAGACATTAATGAGTTCCCCACCACATATTATTTCATGACAATGGCAAATTCCTTTTTCAATATGTCTTCCTGCGGTGGCTTCAGGCCCCCGTGCATAGCGTCTTTCCGCGTACTGGAGGTTCCGCGCCGTGGTCCACCCCCTTCCAGGACTCCAGCAGCACCTCCGCAAGGCCAGTGTGCAGCGCCCCCTGATGTCCAGACAGAGGGATGCCGCAGCAGTTTTGGAAGATTGCTCAGGCCTCCTGTGAAGGACTAGTTGGGGGGTGGCGGGGGGGACACTAAAGGGTGTGGACTCTCACCCAGGGACTGAGGGCTTCGGGGACGTGGTTATGGAGTGTATATATACTGGCGTTCCTGAAAGTTCTTGAGTAGATGAATTGTTTGTTGGTGTCTGCGACTCTTCGACACACCACAATATAAGAATTTCCAAAGGAAATTAATATCTCATACTTCATTATAAATGAATCAGTAATATATATATTTTTTGTCTAATTGACAACTTTCATATTGTTTGAATTTGTTTGCATTTGTATTGTAGATACCTCATCAACTGATTAGGACTATATCAGTTACTCTGCTCTGAGGTTTTGAAAGCAAAGGGAATTGACATTTCTCTAGACGCAAATGGTATCCTCAAGTTGAGATGCTGACTTGGCCACTCATGTCCCACAACTTATTCAAGCTTCTAATCATCATTAATAAAGAGAATATTGCTACAAAGCTAATAATAACATGCTCCCTTTAAAAGATAAAGCATCAGGGAAATAGATGACAATTAAACAACTCAGATCCAATGTTTCATGGGCAAGGAGCGAAACTACTAAGCAATTAATTCGCCAATTCGCCAAATCCATTTGATGAGGTCTCGGGAGATCTCCAAATGGTCAGAATCAGTTACCTTCCTGCTGTACTTGAAGACCCCTCCTCTATGTTTACGTTCACATATTGCAGTATAGCTTGCTTTGGTATTTTTATTCATGAGACGGGGAGGAACAATAAATTTACATTGTGGCAGACTTTTATTTTTTTATTTTTTTCCAAGGGACATCTACATGGAGATGTTGGTCAATATGTCAAGTGAGTCTTTCATTAAAATTTTGCAATGCTTTATTGTTATCTAAGATAGGGTATGTCAGATTAATTGTGACCAACATGAAATCACTGCTGTTGCAAATAAAAAAACAGACAAAAGTTAGCAAACACACAAATGTAGTTCCTGTTTTCCACAAAAGGCGAAATACTTGAAAAGCAACTCAGTGGTGGTTTACAATATGGGAACACTGGATAAAGACTCTCAAGAGTGTTTTGAGCGCCACTCTAATACTTTCCCAACTACGGACTCAGTTGTCAACAGTCAACCTCTCAGCAGTCAGTCAATCTGTCAGACAGTCCTGACAGGTTGAAACCACCTACTCCCAACTGTCTGATAAACATGTAGCCCAGCAAAGCACCTCCATTGGAACATTCCCCAGAAAGGATTTTTACAGATTGAAAATATATATCTGTGTGTAGTATTTGGTGGAGTACTCCCAGAGTAATTGGAAACTGGAGTTTCTGCACAGCATCCCTTATGGTACTGCAGATTGTCACCTAAAAGACTCTACAAGCTTTTGATTCTTTGATGGATACAAATGTCCCCGAGACCTGAATTGACATTTGCCAAGTTAATTGAGATTGTAAAGTTGTAAGGATGGACTTTATTAAATAGAAAAAATCAAATAGTAAAAGTACAAGAAGAGAGTGCAAAACAGGAGCAGAAAATGCCTTGATAAACTCTAACCTTACTATCTTGACAGACTATCATGTTGAGAACAGCATTGCAAACGTCCACCTTTTTGAAGCTTGTTGAATTCTGTTTCCTCTGCCCTTTTCTGCAGAAACAGAAAGTAAATAAGGCCTCTCATATCATCAAAATATAATTAAAAATGCATCAGCCCTTCTCAAAAAAAGATTATGTATTACCTCATCATAACACTCAGAAAAAAGGGAGAAAGAACTGGAGGGTTTTATGACAAATTACTAATTATTATTATTATTATTATTATTATTATTATTATTATTATTATTATTATTATTATTATTATTATTATTATTATTATATATAATAATAATATTAATAATTATTATTATTATTATATATAATAATAATAATAATAATAATAATAATAATAATAATAATAATAATAATAATAATAATAATATCTTCTTCTTTTCCTTTCAGCTTTTCCCTTCAGGGGTCGCCACAGCGAATCAACTCTCTCCATCTAACCCGATTCCCCCTATCCTCATCTCTCACGCCAATGACCTTCATATCCTCTCTCATTACGTTCATAAATCTTCTCTTCGGTCTTCCTCGAGACCTCCTGCCTGGCATCTCCGATTCCAGCATCCGTCTACCAATCTAATATAGTCCCTATCCCTCCTCTGTACATGACCGAACCATCTCAGTCTGGCTTCTCTGACCTTCTCTCCAAAACATCTAACATGCTGCCCGCCTGATGGACTCATTCCTGATCCTTTCCATTCTCATCACTCCCAAAGAGAACCTCAGCATCTTCATCTCTGCTACCTCCAGCTCTGCCTCCTGTCTTTTGTTCAGTGCTACTGTCTCCAAATCATACAGCATCGCTGGTCTCACCACTGTCTTGTACACCTTTCCTTTCATTCTGGCTGATATTCTTCTATCACATAGAATCCTTGAAACTTTTCTCCACCCATTCCAACCTGCTTGAACCTGTTTCTTTTCCTCTTTTCCACTTTCTCCATTGTTCTGAACTGTTGACCCTAAAAACCTGAAATCCTCCAACTTCACCGTAGCCTCACCATTCCAGGCGGGTTCCTCACATTCACATGCATATATTCTGTCTTGCTGCGACTGACCTTCATTCCTTTCCTTTCCAGAGCATACCTCTACCTCCCTAGATTTTTCTCAACCTGTTCCCTGCTCTCACTACAGATCACAATATAATCTGCAAACATCATGGTCCATGGAGATTCCTGTCCAACCCCATGTGTCAGCCTGAATTATTATTAGTATCATCATTACAATTAAATGGTCTAATGTACTTTTTAAGATAAACATACACTCAACTACATGCCTCCAACGCATTCTAAAAATCCTGTGTGAAAAAGGCATTTTTTTCTCATAATATCTGAAGAAAGATACTGAGAACAGATAACTGACTGAGATTTAAAACTCAATAGTAAATATGATTTCTGTTTACTGTAGTTAATGGGAAACAGTTAAGAAAATATTTTCCATATAAACATAGTTTATAGTGATACATCATATCAATGTTTTAGAATCTGGCTCCGTCTTATGGTATTCTCTCCAAGATAGCTGACAAACCTCCCTTCCCACTTTAAAGTGCAATACATTGTTTGCTAAAGGTGATTGATTTTATAAAAGGTTTTCAATTGGATAAAACTTACTAAGGGAAGAAATGTTGCTGTTGAAGTAGTTCTTTTCAGGCCAAAAAGATCAAAACATAAGCAGTATTGTGCATGCCGAGTCTGTAGGACAGCAAAGTCTTATGAATACTAACCAGTGGGTAATGATTCACTCAGGACTGCTGACCACCTGCATGCTAAGCTGCCAGACAGTAACCATAGCAACAAATGTTCACTCATCGGTTGTTTCCTCTCCATTTATGTCATGAAGTTGTAAAATCCTATTTATTTATTTATTTATTTATTTATTTATTTATTTATTTATTTATTTATTTATTTATTTATTTATTTATTCATTTATTCATTCCCAGATTCCAGACTGATTGATATTGGCTTTGGTTTTTTGTTGTTTTTTCAGTGGCAGTGAGTCAATGTTCTCTGCTCCATTATGATATTCCCAGTTAGGGGATCACAACTGTGACACCTGAGAGTAATAACAGTGAATGATTTTAATTATGCCTCCTATAAGTTTGACTCTAACTAAGTGACAAATCACCGCTGTCTGAATGCAATCTAATTTATTTCGTAAGCCTATGGTAGGGGTGCATCATTCATTATTAGAGAGACTGCTTCCAGGCATGAGAGAAATGAAGATATATGATCATTGACAACTTTTTGCATGAGCTGAATATGTTTTTTAATTGCGTTTTCCAAGGTGTCTTTAAATCATTGCTTTTAGTAATGGGAATAAACAACTTGCTGAAATTGTGATATGATTGCTTCACTAAATTACAAAGTGCGGAGGAAAAAAAAAGTGCTGATAATTGATCAGTGGCACCCCTCAGGGTATAAGAGTGAAATTAACTTGGGTAGGCAATGCTTTTTGCTATGGAAACTCCAGGATAACATGTTTTGTTAAAGTGTGCCATTTGTGCAAAAAACACTTTCATCAGTTATACACCTCTTTTATCTGTGGAACTCTTGTTTTCTCATTTAGCAATAGTTGGTGCCTGTCTATTTCTATTAGATTTATATTATGTATAAAAATATTTTCTGCAGAGTAGAACTGAAGTGTTCTGACAGCGGGATCAGAAAACTCAAGGGGCGATCGCTTCAAAGAACATTTTTGAAAGTATACTGTCTGTCTGTCTCCACAAATCAAATATTAGCAGTAACTGATTTATACAGATGGTAACAATGGCAGAAATTCACCCACACACCTCTTATCATGTTGTCACTGACCTTCTTCACCGCTATTCCCCCTCCCACTGTTTCTGATCTGCCTACTCCAACAACCTGACCCCCATCACCAGAACCAATCACCAAACACCTTAGGGGACAGAGCCTTTGTTGCTGCAGCACCTACCCTCTGAATTTTCCTGCCACCACACATCAGGCACTCAGACTATTTACCAACCCTACAAGTCACTACTCAGAACCCACCTGTACTAAGTTCATTTCCCTTGTTCTAGAATTTTTTCAACTTTTTTTGATTATATTTTGCTGCCTTCTATATTGGGAGTATACAATGCAAGTGTGATTCATCGCTGCAAGCATATTTGAGTGACCTAAAAGTGACACCAGTATCTGATGTTTCACCATTAGTATCATCATCATGACATTTTAATGTGATATTTCATGCAATTCTTGTCAAAATATTCTTCTTGTAGCAGCTAGACTCATTATTCTTCCCTTGAAGACCTTTTACCTCTCATCCAAGAGGCTTATTCAACCTTCAACACAAGTACAGTTTACATATGCCAGAAATAAAAAAAAGGAAAAAAAAAGAGGTAGAAATACACTTCTAACTGCAAACCGATGTGCCTGCCAGTTGCGACTGCAGGTCTGCCACTATATGACTGAGGTATAGTCCCCAGGCTGCCCTGGCCAAGATTCATTTGAGTAAATATGCTGACTAAAGTAAAGCTGAGTTCCCTCCTGGCAAAGGAAGACATATCAAAGACGGAGTGATCACTTCAAAAAATTGTTTCAACTTCACTCTCGCATTTCACATAGATACGTTTTTAGAGTGCCTCCCCTTGGTGCTGGATGTCCTTTCCAGCTGTGAAGTCTAATTCTGCACTCCTGAGATTCCCATCTTCACACAGTGCCTTTTATAGTAACTCACAGCACTCAACCACTGATATATCATTCCAGTCAGCACTACATTTATCAAAGGCTTCATCAGACAATTCACATTTATTTTGTTATTCCCTTTGTCTCGAAGGTTTGGAGTACTGGTGTGAATATAATGTCTTCCGTGAGAGATCCCACCCTCTAAATCGATTTAAATGTTGACAGCTTTCTTCTGCCATGTGCATTTGATGTCTGCTTGTCAAGCAGCAGCCATGCAGGTGTCAAATCCAGCAGGTGGGAGTCATTTGGCCTCATCGGGCGGAAGATGAGGGGAGGAGGGGAGCCTGTTGCCGGCCCGGGGCCGGGGCCGGACTGTTGCGTTGCACACCCTACCTCACGTCACATCCCCCTCTCACTGCTTCCTCGCTAGTTCCAAGTCTAACCCCTTCTTCGCAAGTGCCATGTCTCGTCCCTTCCTCGCTATTTCCCAAGTCCTACATCTCGTCTCTCCTCGCTAGTTCTACGTCTTGCAAGTTCAACGTCTCACAAGTGCACGTCACTCTTTGTAAATAAACCCCTCTGACGCCTCACCTCCTCAGAGTGTCCTTGCGTTTGGGTCAAACCCCTGCACATATCATGACTTTTTCTATACCAGGTGAGGTTCATAATGTAAATTTTGCCATACAAAAATAGATAGACTTTTAAATTGAAAATAATAGTCACATGTGTTCAGACACACACGCACACGCACACGCACACGCACACGCACACGCACACGCACACGCACACGCCCGAACAAACACACAGCACTGACCATTTTAGGGTATATTAAATACATTCGGAGGAGTCACTGACTTATGTCTAATATTTCCAAATTCATTATGGAATATGTTGACTACATCTGTAATGGACTTGTTGACCAGTTAATGGTAAATGCAATGTATTCCTATCCTGATCTAGATGTAAACATAACTTGTAGTATTTTGACCAAGAATCATTGTAACTATACATAAACAATTTATCTAAACTCTCCAAAACATTTTCCCTTCATGGATTGTATATCCCAACAACTTCACACAAAACATAATCAACTGTACATATATCTGAACAATAACAAAATATATTAAACAGAACTGAGAATAGTTTTCTAAGCCACTTTTATACACATCCATAAACACTCATATTGTGATGGGAAACCAGAGAATCCTGGTCAGCATGAGGACAACATCTACAAGGAAGGGCCCCAGTCTGAATAAAATAAGGAAGTACTTCCTGTGAGAAGGAGTGCTAGCTGCGATCCCTTGATCCAATCACTGAAGTTAAAAGTGACTTGTAAAAAACAATCTCCTTGAACTTCTGACTAAATAACTGTTTTTAAAGCATCTTCACTAACTATTTTCTAGGGGGCCATCTTGGACAACTGTGTGATTTTTAAAACAATTTTAAGCATTTCAATCTTTCCTATTTTGTTCATTCATTTATTCATTATTCATTTATGTTTATTATGTGTATTTTGTATGTTATGGCGGTAAATCTGCAATGATATTTTCTAGCAAAATAAAAAGTGATGATGGTAAGATTCGTTCTGGTGCAGCACAGGTCTACCATGTTTCTTTCCCAAACCTGAAAAAAACACTTTCTTACCTCGAGCACTACTGAGATCAATATGAATTACTTTATTAATTTCCCATGTCGCCTTGTGTTATCCTCCACTGAAAACTAGATTATTCCATAATAGTTACTTATCTAGATTTTGAGTAACACTTTCATGCGATGAGTAAAGTGGAAATCGATGTGTCCCCCAAAGGATGGAACAACCTCTTCTTTTACAGTGTCTGGTATGAACTGTTCTGGTTGTTGCTTGTACTTAAAGAATGTTACTCTTTCACAACCACAAGCATCTTGATGACCTTTAGGGATTGACTGCGCAACAGAAGGAGAAAGAATATTTCTTTAATGAGAACAGAGTACATGTTGTGGATTGATTAATGGAGTTCTTATGTCTACTGAAGTGGATGATAGGATTTTTTAATGCTTTTTTTTTCAGGCATTTCAGAAACTGGGTTTAATGTTATGATGTTTTATTATTTCCCCATTTACGATTTTTACTAATCCTTGTGTAATGGTTATCAGAAGACTAGCAATAGATACACAAATAGAATTTGATATAATCATATGATTGTATTCATATACAGTGCACAGAAAATAAAATCTTTTTCATGGCTATTTGTGGCTATTTATGGTTATTTTAAGGGGTTAATTGAACAGAGCCTTGTGTCATGGAATCATTCAAGAGTCTCCCCATCAACTGAATACTTCTTTCCACCAATTTGTTTTCAGTTTGCTTTGTGGATCTGAATTTCAACCCAACACTGAAGTGAGAGCACAACGGGATCGACCACTATAAGTAGGTTTGATACTGCAAATGTGCAATGCTGAGCAGAGGGGAAAGCAAAGCACAATGCACAATGGTCAGCTCTAGAACTATTATAGCACTTAGTTCTGGGGAAAAATAAGAATAAAAATACACAATTTGATTAGATACAGCATGTTTATGGGGTGATGGATAAGTTTGTTTTAATTGTTTTAATTGGTATTTTTCCTTTTTGTACATGTTTCATAGCCCCATACAGTTCCTCTTTGTAGTTTGGTATATTGAGCCCAATTGCATTAAGTTCTTGACCTCAGATAAAGCCCACTGACATTATATTCCCTTGTGCTGCACATTATATGTTATAGATATCAGGTCACACTATTTCATTTTTTAAAACAGTGAATTATATCAATATTTCAATCGATCATTATAATGGCAGAGTATCTTCATGTCAGAAATTTGACTAGACAGATACGTTGATATCAATATCCTCCCCTTACATTTAACATTAATATCCTCAATTACCATAGTAGTAGTAACAAATTGCACAGCAATTCAATTAATTCCACTTTAAACAAAAGGCTTGGGTAGTGGGGTAAGAAATAAGAATGCTTTGGCAAGGCAAAAAAGTGTATGAGGAGTGTACTCAGCTCTGTCACTACTGGCTGAGCATTAGTTTTCATGGTACATTTCTCCCTGTCAGGTTTGTCTCTGACAGATGGAAATTATATTAAACTGCCCGCTCTACAGCACTGATTGATCTGATATACAAATAAGACATTACTCAGATATCATCCATCATCTCACGCCTCCACACACATCTCTATTTATCCACGCAAGTCCAGAACCTGTCATGTACTGTGTGAAAAAAAAATGGGAAAAACACATGGGCTCCTACATGGGATGAGATGTATTGACTGAGCAGGACAACCTCATTAAAAAAGGCTGCGGATCCAAAAATGTGACAGAATTCTTTAAAAGTGAAAGTAAAGTATCTATACCTCTTGAAAAAAAAAGGTCTCTCTTTGCTGTCAGCAGTCCGACCTCAACAATTAGTGAATGATGTAATTGTGAATCTGGCTTTTTTTTGTCCTTAAATATGTCATTTATGCCAAAATCATATTCCAAGATATGGCACAAGTGTAATTTTGAGGAAGGGAAACAAATGAAAATACTTTTGCAAACACACACATGTGGACCAGTCATAGAGTTGAGGTTTTACCATCATTTATAGTTTCAAACCTTCAGACAGAGTCGGTCCACTTTTCAAGAGCTACTTCTTAATGATGCAGAAAACATCAGCACAATATAATAATGTAGGTCTTGAGTACGCTTAGGAGCCTTGAATCAGTTTTTCCTGTCTTTAAATCTTTAAAATAAATTAATAAACAATAATAATATGACAGGATTAATTCTTCATATGGAGAGCTGTAAACAGACAAAATTAACTGACTGGAACCCTCTTCAGGCTGTTTTAATTGTGTCAGAATTGAAGCAGGATGTAATTAAACCTTGCAGGTATTTTCCATCATTTTAAAAGAAACAAATGTGAAAAAAAGAAAAAAAAATAAATAAATGGAATTCTGTGTCACACAGAAATATCCATTATACAATTTACCAGAAAATGGTGACGTCACAGATAAATAGATGGATAACTTCATGGATACATTAATAAATTAATTAGTAAACAATTTTGACAACAGTAATAATGAGGATAATGATACTGTTACTACACATAATGTGTTATTCATTATAATTACAATTGTAATTGCAATGAAAAATCACTGCAGTGACATTTCTCATTTGTTTTCTCCGTCGATAAGGACAGAACGAGGATATGAGCTGAGATTGTACATGAGGGTACACTTGCTAATCTGCAACCTCAATGAATGGCTTAAAGAAAAAGAAGAAAATAAGTAAACCCCAAACACCACCAATGCTCATCCAGGCATCCAGTAAACACTAAAGAAACACTGTTGGATATGATACAGGCTGGCATGATCAGACACCCATGGACAGATCTGGGTCACAGTGTCACCCACTAGCTGTGAAAATAAATATCCAAAGGGCTGCCCAAGTTACCTTAAATCTATGTTGGGGGAGAACAGAGGGGAGAACAGCGGAACCATATTTTGGTTATATAGAGTAAGCAATTTAAATGCTTCTTACATGTTTGATTTACTTTTTTTCCACAGATATTATTGTGTCAGATATTTCACAGATTTGTGTCAAGCATTTAATTAGACACACAACAAATGTTGCAAATGAGAAAACACGTAATTACATTTGATCAGATTTGTGCGACACATTTGTTGAGGAAAAAAAAGTGTTTAGGGCCTTAAAAACACTTGAATTTCAGATGAATAAACAAGTGTTGACGAGGCAGGAAGAAAAATGTGGCATGGAATAGGGCTACCCTTTTTCTTCTTAATTAAAAGGGAAGCAAATGTCATACATTAAAATAAGTCCTTGTGAAATTAAAGAAAAGTGCATAAGTTAATGTTAAAATAATATAACAAGTGGACACATGTTTTTCTGCTTTAATAGGCAATACAACCTTTTTTTTTGCATGAGGATGGTGAATGAAATCTATAGCTTCCTGTAGATGGGTAGATTCCATTTGATAAATCAACCTCCTGATCTTTTAAAAACAGTTATAGCACTACATCCAGTTTTACTTCCTCATTGATCCATCATATATATATAAACTCCCTCTGTAAGATTTCAAAGGTTGAATTCCTTTCTAAGCTAAATTAAAGTATATTTGATATGCTTTAACACATAGTTTGGGAACTTCTTTAGGTATTATGATTTTGACAAACCAATGCATATTTATTAGTTTTCGTCTGGGCAAGCTCAGAATTATCAAATTATCACCTCATAAATGCCAGATGAAAGAACGCTTTCTACTGTCTGAAATTAAATACAACATGCAAAAGATATGGACGTCACTGAAAATAAAAATTTTAATATAAAGCTGAGAAGTAGTTTGTCCCATGATACTTTTGGTCAAATCAAAGAAAACAGGGTGAAATGTAAAACACAAAAACATACCTCAGTTTGAGTTTCTTTGTAGGGAATTACACTGTCACCAAAGAAGAGCAGAGAATATTCCCATGCCTCTGCTTTTGGTCTCACCATTCAAAACCGCTCAGATACTATGGCTATTTTGCACAGATTCTTGGTTTGATTTCAATGAAAAGTAAAAATGAGCTAAGGCACTGAACCAAATCCTGTCCGCTTTACCCAACGTCCTCCTGAACGTGCTCAACTTGCATGCTGTGGTAAACATGAAGCTTTGTCTGGATCTTTGACTAGAAACAGTCACATTAGTGAATAAAACGAGATTAATTCCCCCACTGAGACAGCTAATCTCCCTTGCAAGTTATATGCTTAACTTCATTTCACTCAGAATATCAACTTTTTACATATTGACAGGAAAGCAGAGGGACAGATGGTGGTATAATTTGCAAAAAGGATGGGAATGGCTGTAGTGAATATTTTTCCAGAAAAGACAGGAATATTGGGTAATTTATAAGAGCGGAGGTAGGAGCACGCAGGTAGACAGTCGAGGTAATCTGAAAGACATCAGTGACTACAAAGTAGTGGTGAGAGTGTAGTCAGACAGCATAGAATGGTGGTTTGTAGGATGACTTTGGTGGCAAGGAAGATCAAGAGGACAAAGTGGTGAAAAGGGAGGAGTCTTGTCAGGCTTTCAGGGAGGAGTTGAGAAAGGCTCTGGGTGGTCAGGGAGAGATTCCAGATGACTGGACAACTAATATGATCAAGGAGACTTGGTGGTGGAAGGAGGAAGCGCAGGAGTATATACAGAGAAAGCGGTTAGCAAAGAAAAAGTGGGACACTGAGGGGACTGAAGAGAACAGACAGATACAGCGTAAGTTAAAGGTAGAGGTAGGAAAGGAAAAACAAAGGGCATAGGATGACTTGTATGCTCGGTTGGACAGTAAGTAAGGAGAGAATGATTTATATAGGTTGGCAAAACAGAGAGATAGAGATGGAAACTATATACAGCAGGTCTGGTTGATTAAGGATACAGAGGGAAATGTATTGACATGCCAGAAGAGTGAGGGGAAGATTGAAAGAGTACTTGAAACGCTGATGAATGAGGAATATGAGAGGGAAGGGTAGAAGAGGTGACTATTGTAGACCACAAAGTAGCAGAGATTAGTGAAAGTTAAGTGAGGAGGGCATTGAAGAGGATGAAGAGTGGAAAGACATTTGGTCCTGATATACTAGTAGATGTATTGAAGTGTCCAGGAGAGGCAGCAGTAGTGTTTCTGTCGAGTATATTCAACAGCATCTCAGAGAGATGCCTGAGGAATGGAGAAGAAGTGTGATGGTGCCCATTTTTAAGAATAATGGGGACGTGGAGAACTGCGGTAACTGAAGGATAAAGTTGATGACATGACGAAAAGACAGGAGACCAAGCTGGAGGTCGCAGAGATGAAGATGTTGACGTTTTTTGGGGGTGATGAGGATGATAGAATCAGGAATGAGTCCACAGGGACAGCACATTAGATGTTTTGGATAGAAGATCAGAGAAACCAGATTGATGGTTCGGTCATGTACAGAGGAAGGACAGTGAATATATTTGGTTGACGGTTGCTGGAATTGGAGCTGCCAGGCAGGAAGTCTGGAGGAAGACGGAAGAGAAGAATTATAGACATAGTGAGAGAGGATATGAAGTTAGTTTGTGTGGGAGAGGATACAGAGAATAGGGTTAGATGAAGGGTGATTCACTGTGGTGACCCCTGAAGTGAAAAGCCAAAAAGGAAAAGAAGCCTTATGTATTTGACCAACTACTCAAAATGCTTTTGTTTGTTCATTTTTAGTGTCATTGTCTGGGATAATGAGAAATTAATCAAGCTTCATGAATTATCATGTTTACCAAACCAAAGCGTACCGAAGCACGTGGTTATACCAAATGGGTACATAAATTCATGATAAATGCAAGAATTTGACCCAACACAAGAACACTGAGGTGGTAAGGCGTTAGAGGGCTTTATTTACAAGGAGAGGAATGAAGGACGAGTCGTGGAATCTGCAAAGAGAGATGAATAGGGGACCAACAATCTGGCACTAACAACAGGCTTCCTTTATCCTCAGCCTGACGACCGTTGTACTATGGCTAGAGCATCCAACCAGATGCGTTTGCAGTAACTGCAAAAGTGATGGTTGGTAGCCCAGGGAGATTTTGAAGGGGGACATGCCAGTGGCAGCGGGGATGTTTGAATTATGAGCATACTCGACCCGGGGAAGGAACAGGCTCAATTCAGAAGGGTTGGTGGATGTGAAGCATCTGAGGGTGACCTCCAGTTCTGGTTCATCTGCTCTGTCTGACCGTTGGACTGGGGATGGAAGCCTGAGGTGAGAGAGAATTTGGAGTTGAGTGCAAGGTAAAACTGTTTCCAAACCTGGAAGGTGAATTGTGGTCCACGGTCCGACAGAATCTCCTTGGGGATGCCATGGAGACGGAAGACATGTTTGACCGGCAGTTTAGCTGTTTGAAAAGCTGAGGGGAACAAGCTGACAGGCTTCAGCGAAACGGTCTATGATGTGAGAATGGTGGTCATACGTTTAGAGGGGCGGGGGGGGGGGGGGGGTCCAGGGAAAAAATGTTTTGAAATTTTTGACCAGGGTCTCTTTAAAATAGTTAAGGGTTGAAGGAGTCCAGGGGGGGGGCGATGGGAGGACTTTTTTTGGGTGCAAACAGGGC
>CAAKHD010013726.1:0-12795 GCA_901007705.1 Fistularia tabacaria | reverse complement strand
TGATTGTGGGCGAATGACAGGTGTTTGTGGGTTAGTGGGGTACGGTGGGGTGGTGCTAGGAGGTTGGGTGGGGGTTTTGTGGGGGTTGGGGGGGGGGTGTCCAGTGACAAAATGTTTTGCAATATTTGACCAGGGTCTCTTCATAATAGTTAAGGGTTGAAGGAGTCCAGTGGGTGGTCGATGGGAGGACTTGTTATGGGTGCAAACAGGGCAGGCAAGGATGGATCTTTAACGTCCTTGTGGATGGATGGTGGTTTATAAGGGGAACAGTTCAGCTGATACCAGGATGGGCAGAGAATTTGGAAGAGTGAATGAGATGAGGTCAGGCAGAGGTGGGATGTTCCTTCTGCATGGAGGGCCAGTGTTGGGATCTGGTTCCATCTAGAGTGCCTGGTTGATGACATCTTCAATAACCCAGGAGACAGACCCAACAATACAGTTGGGTGGCAGGATGGGCCCTCAGTATCATCTGCCGAGAACTGCTGTGAAAGGGTCATCTGGTTTAGTGTTTTGGGTAGCTGGGTGATACGAGATGGAGACTGAATCTGGAAAAGAAAAGAGACCAACGGGATTGACATGAGTTGAGATGTTTACCCGTCCTGTGTGAGAGGAAGATGATTGCATCCTCCACACCCATATGCTGCCTGTATGCAAACAGCAGAGGGTTCAAGGAGCCAGACAGCCGTTCCTTCGGAGTACGAGCCTCTCAAATGACTTCATGACATGTGTCGTTAGAGCCACTGGCCTGAAGTCATTGAGAGGACTCGGATGTCCTCTCTCAGGTACTGGGACTATGCAGGAGGTCTTCCAATGGTCAGGCACATTCAGCAACCTCAGAGAGAGGTTTACGAGGTGTTGGAAGATTGATCCAACCTACAGCAGAGGTGTGAGAGGTGTGAGAGGGTGGGGACCGGGATCCACCATCAGAGCACACAGGGGTGTCAAACCTGTTGAAGAAAAGGTTAAGCTCTGTGGCAAATTCAGGGTCGCCTTGACTCCAGGTGTGGTTTTCCCACAGCCTGTCATCTTCCTCACCTCCCTCCAAACCTCTTTTGTTTTGTTCTGCACCATCCTGGACTCAACCTTCTCCTTAAAGTTGAGTTTTGCCTCCTGCAGCTTCCTCCTCAACACCTTCTGGACATCCATGAGGATCTGGTGGTCCTTGGCCATGACGGCTCTCTTCTTCCGATAAAGAAGGCCATTAATGTTCTTATTGATCCATGGCTTCTTGTTGCTGAAACAACAGACCTTTTTGGATGGAAGTATGGTGTCCTCACAGAAATTAATGTAGAGGCCCTCGATGTAATTACCGAAGTCCTTTTCAAAAAGACTACAGTTGGTGACATCGAAGCACTCCTGTTACGCCTCCTCTGTGGCTTTGGACCAGTTCTTCACAGACCTGGTGCTGGCCGCCTGCCTCTGTACCATCGATGTGTAGGTGGTGGCCAGGAGTACCAGGTTATGGTTGCCCAGAGGGGAAGAGGGGAAGAGTTGTAGACATCCCTCACAATAGCATACAGGAGGTCCAGGGTTTTATTTCCTCTCATTGCACAGTCTACATATGGGTGAAGGTGGGGAGAACGTGAGTGAGAGGGACGTGGTTGAAGTCCCTGCTGATCATGATGAGGGCGCTGGGGTGGCGCGTCTGCAGATCTGCGAACTTAGAGTGGATGACGTCACTGGCTGGCTGCAGCCGCAGACGGGGTAACGTAGATGAGCACCATGATGAAGTGTGAAAACTCATGTGGGAGGTAGTAGGGGCGAAGTCCTACCGCCATGAGCTCCACATTGAGGTTGCACACAGAGACCTTCACGGTGATATGACCGGGGTTGCAGCATTTGTTGTTGACATAGACGGCCAGGACATAGACGGCTGCCGATGAGGGATGCCAGCTTGTCTGATTTGTCGGCCAGCGACCTCACGTTCCCCATGATGACCGAGGGCAGGAAGGGTTTGCATCACCTGTCCCTCTCTGCCCGCCCTCTCAACTTTACGCCGGCTTTCCTCCCCCTGCGGGTGCTCCGCCATAGCTCCTCCGGGATCCAGCTCCTTTTCATAAATGTAGAAGTTCGTCCCGGGTGTAAGTGAACATATTCCTCATTATATTTAAGGAGGGAATCGGGAAAAGCAGCGCAATGCGCTGGGAAAACGGTGTCTAGTCCCACGCGCGAGAGTGGATAGGACGGTAGATGTGTAAAGAAAGAGAATAAATAGAGGAAAAAATGCACAGAGCTGCTACTGCAGGCTGACGTCTTCCAGTGCTATCTTGAAAAAAAATAATCTTAGGGCTTTGTCAGTGAGAAGTCTGAGGATGAACGACATCTTGGCATCGTCATGGGGAAAGCAATCTGGTGAACGATTGAAAATCAGAATGCATTGCAAAAGGAAACTCTCACAATGACCTACATCTTCCGAAATTAATCTTGAATTTTCTATTTTGGTGCTCGGCGAGGAATAATCGATGACGGAGCCTTGGAGTCTCGGATGAGTTTGTCTTTCACCACCATACCGCAATACAACAGAGACAATGCACTTCCAGGGCGCATATATACCCCCTGCTTTAGCCATGCCCCCAACCCCTAGCCCCGTGGGGTGACAGCCCATGCCCCTCAGTGTCCACCACATAGCCCGCCCCGAACACCCAGAAGGGAGTCTGGAATTGAACTAGTGCCTCAAGGGAGGCCTGATCAGCCTGCAATAACGGCTGCGCTGGTCCTCAGTCAGAAGATCCAGGGAAACTGGACCCGTGGAGGTGCTTCCGGGGTCCTTGACGGAGGGAGATCACATCCTGAGCACCTGGTGATAACCATGCACCAGATCCACCTTGGAAATAATGGTGGCACCTGACAGCTGTACGAAGAAGTCTTGAATGTGGGGGACGGGTAGCGGTCATTCATGATTATGTAATTTAGCCGACAAGAGTCGCCAAAGGGGCACCACGACCCGTCGGCCTTAGGCACCATCTGGAGTGTGGAGGCCGACAGGCTGTTGGACCGCTGCACCATCCCCAGGCGTTCCGTGGTGGCGAACTCCTCCTTCACGGTCGCTAGCCTGGCTGTGTCTAGGCACAGCGCCCGCGTGAAAAACCAGCGGTCCCTCCGTGGGGATGAAGAGCTCCACACTCTGCCTCGTAGATGCGGTGGAAAACTAGGGCATATTTAGCGACGGAAAGTTCACCAGCAAACTTTTGGACACATAGCCCGATGCCAAATAGTTAGCGTGCGCTCATGACCCAACCCCCCCTACATCACTCTGGGGGGGATAAGGGGTGAAAGACATGGCATCGATTAAACGGTGGTTAATGACATCCACAAGCAGGACATTGGTGCACAGAAAAAACTAGCTGATGATAGGGACCATGATGGAGGCGGCCCTTGAAATAAAACCACAGCAACCGTGAACCGAAAGTTGCTGTGGATGATCCCTTGGAGGCACTGAGTAGCGGGCTGCTGCCTCTGGCCTGGATGTCCGCTTGCATTAGGGGAAGAAGGCTCTTCTGTGAGCCAGAGTCCACCAGGAATGTCCGTCCATACCTTGAGTCCTTGATGAGCAGCAGCTCAGTGTGTCCGCCAGCATCCACAGCTACTACCGAGCACCAGCTCTGCCGTTATTCCGGCACCCTAAATGAGCTCAGCTGAATGAGCTCAGCTGAATGCAACGCTGCGCCTTGCCACCGAATCTGTTGTGGAAGAAGCCGAGGTCAGTCCTTTGCTCCTTGGGCACCCCAGACAAATCTGCAACCCCTGGCGCCATCCCTGGGGGTTGTCCGGCACCACAGTCTGGATGGTGAACTAATTGGTCGCCAGCAGGACACGGTCGGCTTCCTCCGCAAAACCCAGCAGTTGCGGGTGGCCAGACACCAGGAGTTTGCCAAGTTCGTACACACTGTAGGTGGAAGCTGGCCCAGGAAGATATGCACAAAAAGGAACCCACCATCGTTGGATCCCCCTGGCGACGGTGTGCCATCCATTAGGTCCATGGCTGACCCGTCGCCCAAAACGGGCAGGGAAATCAGCTCTGTGGCGGACAGGCCGTACCTCCGGAGCAGGAGATTTTTGAGCGTGGTGTTTCTCCCTGTATGCAGGGGGTTGCACAACAGCTCTATGGCTTGCCGTGTCGAGTGCTGATCCAGCACCGCGATGACCAAAAAGTACCTGGCTTCATCTGCAAAAATTCCCGGCAGATGGAAAAGCGCTTCCACATGCTGAAACCAGGTGTCTAGGTCACACTGCCAGAATTCCGGTAGCAGGACGGTCACGGTGGGCAAGAATGGCTGAGCAGTTTGCGGAAATATGGCCGAGGTGGAATCGCACACCTCCTCGAGCTTGAGGACGACCTGCTCCTTCCCGGTGCAAAGAGGGAGATCTGCACTCTTCTTGGTCCCACGACGTGGCGCCCAGCTGCTTGGTCTGAGTGCAACAGTTTGTGCTCCCATTGTAGTGCCTGCAGAGCAAACACCGGTATCTGACGATGACGCAGATCATGCAGCGATGACGCGATGATGCAGATACTTGCGTGCGTTGGTCGGGTTCCGGGGGCCAAGAGAGTAGTGGATCAGTTTCAGATATCTCCGAGGCTGCATCACATCAGAGTCACCGATGTGTTGCTCGGCGAGAGATAATCGATGAGGGAGCCTTGGAGTCTTGGATGAGTTTATTCTTAATCATGGGCACCACTATACAACTATACAACAACAGAGACAGTGCACTTCCGGAGCGCATATACACCCCTGGCTTAAGCCATGCCGTCCTGTGGGGTGAGAGGCCATGGCCCCCTGTGTCCACCACAATATATATGTATATGAATATGTATATGTAAAAGAGACAGACAGGGAGCCAGTAAACGAAAAAAAAAGACAACCTTTGGATCCTCCATTAATTAAAGGGTTCAAAAGTGTACAGTAATTAATATATATGTATACATATATATATGAATGAATGATTGATGATTGATATATGATGATTGATATATATATATATGTGTGTGTGTGTGTGTGTGTGTGTGTGTGTGTATATATATATATGAATAAATGATTGTGCATTTTTGAACCCTTTAATTAATGCAGGATCCAAAGGTTGTGTTTTTTTTTTTCATTTACTGGCACCCTGTCTGTCTCTTTTCTGTGTGCGTATAACTACATTTTATGTGGCTGTGCGCGCTCCCTTTAGAAAGAGACTTTTAGTCCCAATTGGACCTTGGTTGTTGAATAACAGTTATATGACATATATTCATGGAGTGATCCACACCCCTGTCTGTAATATCAATTCCATCCCAAGAGAAAATATCCAAAGTCCTTGAAAATGACCTTAACATGTTCACAAGAAATTCACAACAAAGTCTTACAGCTGGGTGTTCTTTTCTATCTCTCTCTCTCTCTCTCTCTCTCTCTCTTGCTCTCAGACCAGGTTGTTATCTTTCACTATCCCCAACGAAGCACACTGTGCCCACTTTCCTCTCTTCTACTTTGTCACCAGAGACAACCACATGACTACCTCCAACAAATAATGTGTCCTGGCATTATCATGGAGGAAGAGGAGGTCTGCTAATGACCCTGTTTTCACTGTTTGCACAAAGTAAATCTAAAGACTCTCAGAGAGAAAAGTAAACAAGCATAAACAACAACAAAAAAAACACTCTCTTGGACACCTGTCTTTATATTTAAGTCTGGGCAAGTACAATATCTCTAAACACTGCTCCAAGATGACATATGTTTCAGTCTTATTGATACCTGATTAAAGGCTAGCTTCATCACAATCAAACAAAGAAAAATCAACCATAACGTGAACTTAGGTAGAATATAAATGAAAAGCAGGAAAATGGTCGCTCACCATCTATGAAAACACAATGAAAGCATTCCAACTTACTCTGAAGGAGCTTCTCGGAAGAGCCTTAATGATCCTCACAAATTAATACTGGGTAAATTTGTTAAATTAGAAGAGTGACTTTTCCTGTAATTATGAGCAGAAATGCATCACTGACTGTGGCACATATTCATTGATTTTCTCTCTCTCTCTCTTTTCCTTTAAAGATCATCAGGGACAGGTTGCACTTGGCGTGCGTTTAATGGCTCTCGGCTCCCCTCCAAACACTGCGTATCCTGCAGTTCCAAATATTATTCACAGCTGACTTGGCTGCATTCATGATGAAATCCTTTCTATGTGTTGCCAGAATTGTTCTCCCTTCCTTTCTTTATCTCTCTTTTTCTCACTCCTTCACTTCTTGGTCTTTGCCATTGGAAAGGCCAAGTAGTGTTATTTGAAACTGCATGAGAGTTGCCCTTCAGGTTTAAGCATCCAATCTTATCCTCGTAATCATGGTTTGTACGGAAAACCTTTTCCCAGTGGCCGGAAGGGTGTGGGTGTTAGGTGTAGAGGGAGAGCGAACATGCTCACTGCTGCTGAGGAGATGTGATCCGTGCAGCATTCAGTGCACTGCTTTATTTCTCCACCTTTTAAGAGATATGTGCTGGGAGAGTAAAAGTGACAGATAATGTTTCAAGCTTGTTCTAGGATATGCACACAACCAATACAGAATGGCAGGTGCATTTCCAAAAAGAGAGACCGTAATGTTTTTCTATTTAGCACTTGACAGTTTGCCTTCATCATAACATGAGCTTGAGGGGTTTCTAGACAGCGTAATTATTGCTGCCCCTGAGCGCCTCTCTGCCCAGGAATTGAATTCCTTTATAGGGAGACGAAAGCTGTTAAAGGGCACTGGTTGAAAGGATGCAGACAAATCAGCATACTAAGTGAATTTTATATGTGCTATTTCTCTGACGTCCATCTTTGCATTGAGGCTGGATGTTTCCTGCTTTCTCTACGCACCAGGTGCAACCTCACTTGACTCAATTGGTCACGTGATTATGAATTTGTAAACGCCAGACAACGTTCTGTTTAGTGAAATGGTTTAGACCCGCTCAGCATTCTGAAATTTTAAGGTGCCCTGCAGGATTTCATCGCTAAACTCAGTCTTGATGGAGCCTCACCCAACCCCCCCTTTTAACGTCTGACACTCAATAGGTTCTGTAGAATTACTGTGGATAAAGACATCAAATCTTTGGAGCAACGTATTCCTCTCACCATGCTGTAATTGAAAGAACAATATTTACAACAATTTTTAACAGACAGTTTTTGAAAAAATACTTTTCATAAAGTCCAAGTCCAAGGACAATTTTTCTTGCATTCACTGAAGTTTCAAGGCCAGCCTGGCAAAAGTTAGAAGCACAGGATTGGTACTCTTCAAATCAAAGAAGCCCTTTTTTATTTGTATCCCTTCAGTGAACATTGATTCAAATGTATTCATTTATAAAACATGTGTGTTTGTAAACCACAATCAAACTTCATTCAGGATTCATTGGAGAGTAAATTATCTATCCAATTGTGTGAATGGGGAAGTGAGTGGTTGTAGGTCTCTCTCCTCATATACATATATACTTTTTTATTTATTTATTTATTTATTTATTTATTTATTTATTTATTTATTCATTCATTCATTCATTCATACATCCATTCATTCATTCATATATTTTTATGATTAATTAATGTATTTATTGATGTATTTATTTATTCATTCATTCATTCATTTATTTGTTTGTTTGTTTGTTTGTTTGCTTGTTTGTTTGTTGTTTTTTTTCGTTTAAACTTCTGTGACCTTAAAACTTTAACTCCAAAATGGCAGAAATATTAAGGAAAATGGTTGGCAATACAGAATATCCGATTGAAATCGAAATAGATATATGAAATTCACAATATGTGACAACTGTAATAATACTATGGATTTATCTGTGTTTGTTTGTGGTATGATTAAGGAGTAGCATGAAGGATGTCTTTACATACTACAATCCATATTAACGATCATTGAAACATCTGTAAAATTACTGGCAGTATGCTGCTTGTTTTCCTCTAAACATGACTCCTCCCGTTCAATCATCATTTTTTCAATTGAATTGGTTTTCTTTCCTACAGCCAAATTCTACTTTTCAAGTCGGATACTATTACCACTGTCAAGACTATTTAACCTGTGAATTGTCCACACCTGTTCCTACTTAGTTTGGACTCAAAAACAGTTTGGGCTCTGTCAGTCTTGTCAAGTCACTCTGCCTTGCCCTGACAACCACTCGACACCTCTCTGGGCAGACATTTTATTTCAGATATTTTTGGTGCGTGCATGGAAAATTGTCAAACTTTGACAACCTTGAAGAATAGAAATACTTTTGTATGAAAGACATTTAGAGTAAAGAATTCCTTCCGACAGTCAAGTGAGGTTGCATGTGGAAGGAAACTGGAGAACCCTGACAAAAACCCACACAGACGCAGGGAGAACACACAAACTCCACACAGTCCAAAGTCCAATGTCCATGTGCTGATTTTGGTCAAAAATGCAATGCAGATAAGAGACCTATGAACTCTGTCGGAGGATTATGATGATCTCTCCATGTGTCTCTATGTCTTAATTAAATTTACAGTGACTTTGCCCAAAGGAGGGGAACAAAAAATGGGAAAAAAGCATTGCTGAAACTGAGAAGAAATGGAAATAGAAAAGAGAGGTATATAAAAAGTTTTTCCATTTAGATTGAAGCGTCGGGTCTCCTTGTTCTCCAAATCTATGGCCTGAGGGGAGCATGAGAGGTTTTCCTTGTTCTCAGAGACCAGTTTGTGTTTTTTTTTTTTTTTTTGAGAACTCATGTGGTTGTGGGTGCTGTCATTTCAGTCCCCGGTGTCCTCTCTTTCCTTGACGTGTTGGAGAGCATCTGTCATGGAGGTCTCTGGTCGTTAGCTCGTCTGTCAGCTTCAGACAGGGGCTTGCTTGTCACTTGTCATTTTCAGCGCCATATTCAATCTAGCAGTTTTCTTTGGAGACCCTTCGTCTTTGTCATACATGCCAATATTGATTCTGACAACCAGAGCGATGAGGTGGGGCTTTTGTTTCATGCTGCCCTCTAGATTTGACTTCTTTCTATTCCTTTTTTGTGTCTGTCAGTGCATAACTGGTTGAGAGCTTCTGTTTTTCTTTCTTAATTTGTATGTTGGTGGAATATATACTTACTTGAGACATTGACTGAATGTAGAGAGAGGAAAAAGAAAAAAAAAAAAAGAAGCTTTGGGTGGTTCAATATTGGCTGCTACAGCTCCTTGCAAGTGTGAAAAGGCTGTTCCAAGTTTGATTCTGATCATGACCTGTAGTGACGATTGAAACTATAGAACACGAAAAACCGTGATGTAGGATATGGGACAGCGGAATATATTATTCACATCATAGGATGGCTAGTAATAATCCACAATTAACAAAAATGTAATATGATGCCATGAAACTACTTTACTATCGAAAAAAGCTTGAACAAAAAGAAAAAGAATACTACTCTTTGCAGACAGTTGGCGTTGTCACACATTCAGTTACACTTTTATGTTTACCTCAAGATACTTAATACTATTAACTTAAGGGGGCTGCAAATACACACTAAACTACATAATAACCCTCTGCACCCATTTAACACAAGGACTCAGCTCTGCCTTGGACTGCCCCGATGGATTTTTTTTCCCACTGTAAAGAAAAAAAATGAAAATAATCACAGCTTCAATCTCTTGTGATTCCTCTGTTTCAGAGGATTACGTTGTCTCAGTGCTGCGTCAATTTTTTTTTTCCTCTTTTACTTACAAGGAAAGAAATGTATTTTCATAGCTCCCCGGATGAGCCTGTTCTGAGTTATACTTCAAACAACTATGTTGAAGAAAAGTAACATGGCATTTGCAGCAAAACTACATAAGCGATGTGTTTGGATTTTTCAAAGGTTGAAAGACAAAGCAAAACTTGCTTGTCTATAAAATATTCAAATTTTGGACACAAATTCACTCTCGAAAGCTATGCACTAACTGCAAGGTAGAACAACATTTCTGACTGTTACCTGATATGTTTTACTTCTTGTCCATTTAACTGACAGTGGATGATAGCAATATCAAGCAGATGGAAGCAGGTGGGCTCGGCCTCCTCTTTCCTTTATCCTCATGGCAGGAGTTGTCTAAAGGGTGCTAATAACACTCACTGCTGCTGGAAGAGAGCAGCTTGGTGCCCAGATGGAGATCTTTAACCACAATGACTGAACTCTGATGGTGATAAAAATAGGCATTATCAAAAAAGGCACTTAGTTTTATCACACAAGAGATGAGGAAATGAAGAAGAGATGTCTTCTGGTGTTAGCCAGTCCAGACTAGGCTGTAACGATTCAGAAATAGATCAAATGTTCCAATTTTTTTGTCCAACGAACGCATGAATAATCATAAATTACATGGTTTCACAAAAAAAAACATGAGTCCAAGTAAGTTAAACAAATCTGCTTAACATTTTACATTAACATATTTCTGAAACACTGTAATAATGAATCATCATTACATCATATTTCTTTTTTTACTTTTTTTATATTTTTCAATTTACCAGAAAATACCATAAACCATGCATTACGTGAAATTAATTTTTCAAACCCAACTATTCAGTTTTGATATAAAGAGAGACATAAATAGTTAGATCACTGAGTTGTCCATCATTACTGAGCTTTCAGTAATTGTTACAGAAAAAAGAGATGTTATCAATTCAATGGGCGACTTCCAAAGAGATAGTAAAATAGATATAGAAATGAAATATATTTGTAAATGGCAGTGCTCAAGTCGGTGGATGTTATTTTCAAAAGGTATATCGGGTGGGATGGACAACACTGCTGCTGCTGTGTGCTTCAGATAAACATCAATGTTAATTTGAATATTTAGATTTGTGTAATGTGTATCAATAACTTGTTGATTTAATTATCTGGGTCAGTGAGTTGTGGTTGTCTGCAGTTTTGTTTCGCTGGGCACGATGTCTACTTATTTGTACATACAGTACAGCACAACACTCCCTCTCACCATACTGTTTGTCCTGTGAGAATGTGCTGTCATCTTATATATTTGTATGTATCCTAGCTGCAAAAAATGTTAGGTTTGAATAGTAATGGAAGAGACTTTAATAAACGTTAAAAGTTTATAAACTTTTAACTAAAGAAAGTTGACCGAAAGGAAACTGTGGTAGGAAAAGGTGCAAGAGGGATAAATGCAGCCTTGAGTGGATTATCGTGCAAAATCAGTTGAAGACTTTGGGGGACTTTCAAGAGTGGACCGATGCTGGAGTCAGTGCATCAAGACCCACTAATGTACAAATGTCGTATTCTGCGTATTAAGCCATCTTGAAACAGATACAACTTCAGAGGCCCTTCACCTGTGGAGAACAAGAACTGGACTCTTGTTCAGTGGTCCAAAGTACTCTCTTCAGAATATAATGATGATGTTGGATATCAAGGTCCCAGAGTCTGGAAGAAGAGTGGGAGAGGCACAGCATATATGTTGGTTGGTAACCTTCGCAAGCATGGCAGCCCAAATCATCCAGTGATGATTTGGAGTGCCATGTCTTGTAGGGTGTTGTTCCACTGTGTTTTGTTAAGTCCACAGTCAACGCAGCCATCTAACAGGATATTTTAGAGCACTTCATGCTTCCTTCTGCTGACTAGCTTTATGGAGATGCTGATTCCATTTTCCAGCAGGACTTGTCACCTGCCCACACTGACCAAGGTACCAATAGCTGGTTCAATGTCCGAGGTGTTACAGTGCTTCATAGGCCAGCACAGTCACCTGACTTGGACCCCATAGAGAATCCATGGGGTATTGTCAAGAGGAAGTTGAAACACCATCCCCGACAATGCAGATGACCTGAGACACAATCAAAGCAGCGTGGGCTTCCATTACACCAGAGTAGTGCCACAGGCTGATTGCATCCATGCCGCGCAACATATATGCAGTAATTCATGCAAGGAGGCCCAACCTCGTATTGGGTGCATAAAAATGAACATACTTTTCACAAGTCTGACATTTACATTTAAAGTATCAAGTAAATTGATCTTATGTAATTATCTGGAACCCTGAATTTTTAATTTCATTATTTGTGAACCATAATCATCAAAATTTCAGGAAAAAAAGGCTTGACATTTTGCATTCTGTGTAATGAATCTATATCTTATCTTATCTAACCTATATCTTATCTACCAATCTACCACCTCCCATATGAGTTTTCACACTCCATCGTGGTGCTCATCTATGTTCCCTCGTCTGTGGCCACAGCCAGCGCCGGTGATGTCATCCACTCCGCTATCGCAGATCTGCAGACACGCCACCCCAGCGCCCTCATCTTGATCAGCGGGGACTTCAACCACGTCCCTCTCACTCACGTTCACCCCACCTTCACCCAATATGTAGACTGTGCTACGAGAGGAAATAAAACCCAGGACCTCCTGTATGCCAAGATATCAGCCTGTGGGAAAACCACACCTGGAATCAAAGGCGGCCCTGAATTTCCCACAGAGCTTAACCTTTATTTCAACAGGTTTGACACCCCTGTGTGCTCTGATGGTGGATCCCGGCCCCCATCCCCCACCTCCTCACCCTCTCACACCTCTGCTCCAACCCCCATCAACGTCTTGTCTCTCTCCCATCCCTCATCCCCGGCCCACTAGCAGCTTCTAAGGACAGCCCCCACTATCACCTTCACCCCGCCTCCCATCAACACCTTGTCTCTCTCCCATCACCCTCCCCCAGCCCACCAGCAGCCTCTAAGGACAGCCTCCCCCACCCCACCCCACTTCATCTTTTTCAACTTGGACTCAACCACTATCTCCCCCCCTTCCCCCCCCCACCCCCCGCCCCCTCACCGCCCCCCTCCTGCCCCCACCGCCCCCACCCCCCCCAGCCCCCAAAGCAGTGCACTGCACCTCGTCCCCC
>CAAKHD010013725.1:14847-27578 GCA_901007705.1 Fistularia tabacaria | reverse complement strand
TATCCATCCTCGTCACTCCCAAAGAGAACCTCAACATCTTCATCTCTGCTACCTCCAGCTCTGCCTCCTGTTTTTTGTTCAGTGCAACTGTCTCCAAACCATACAGCATCGCTGGTCTCACCACTGTTTTGTAAACCTTTCCTTTCATTCTCTATGATATTCTTCTATCACATAGAACACCTGAAACTTCTCTCCACCCATTCCAATCTGCTTGAACCTGTTTTTTTATCACTTTTCCACACTCTCCAACGCTCTGGACTGTTGACGCTAAGTACCTGAAATCCTCCACCTTCTTCACCTTCTCCCTGTAGCCTCACTGTTCCACCCGGGTTCCCCTCTTTTACACACTTATATTCTGTTTTGCTGCGACACCACTGCAAACAGGAAGGGGCTCAGAGCTGATCCCTGATGAAGTCCCACCTCCACCTTGAACTTCTCTGTTTTACTACAGTACACTTCACCACTGTCTCACAACCAGCATACATGTCCTGGACCAGTCTAACATACTTCTCTGCTACTCCAGACTTCCTCATACAATACCAGAGTTCTTCTCTCTGCACCCTGTCACATGCTTTTTCTAGGTCTACAAAAGCGCAATGCAGCTCCCTCTGACCTTCTCTGTACTTCTCTATCAGCATTCTAAAAAAAAAAAGGAATACTGCATCTGTAATACTCTATCTAGGCATGAAGCCATACTGCTGCTCACAAATACTGACTTCTACTCTCAGTGTGGTTTCCACTACTCTCTCCCATAACTTCATTGTATGGCTCATCAACTTTATCCCTCGATAGTTACTGCAGTTCTGCACATCCCCCTTATTCTTAAAAATGGGCACCATCACACTTCTTCTCCACTCTTCAGGCATCTTCTCTCTCAAAGATCCTGTTGAATAATCTAGCCAGAAACTCTACTGCTGCCTCTCCTAGACACTTCCATACCTCCACAGGTATATCATCAGGACCAACTGCCTTTCCATTCTTTCATCATCTTCAATGCTCTCCTCACTTCACTTTTACCAATCTCTGCTACTTTGTGGTCTACAATAGTCACCTCTTCTTCCCTCCCCTCTCTTTCATTTTCCTCTTTCATCAGCTCCTCAAAGTATTCTTTCCATCTTCCCATCACTCTTCTGGCATCTGTCAATATGTTTTCCTCTCTATCCTTCATCACCCTGACCTGTTGTACATCCTTTCCATCTCTATCTTTCTGTTTTGCCAACCGATATAAATCATTCTCTCCCTCCTTACTGTCCAACCGAGCAGACAGGTCATTGTATGCCCTTTGTTTTGCCTTTGCTACCTCTATCTTTACCTCACGTTGCATCTCCCTGTACTCCTGCCTGTTCTCTTCAGTGCTCTCAGTGTCCCACTTCTTCTTTGCTAACCGCTTGCTCTGGATATACTCCTGCACTTCCTCATTCCACCACCAGGTCTCCTTATCTGCTTTCCTTCCAGACAACACACGAAGTACTCTCTTACCTGTCTCCCCGATCACATTAGCTGTCGTTGTCCAGTCATCTGGAAGCTCTACCTGACCGCCATCGCCTTCTTCAATTCCTTCCTGAAAACAATGCAACACTCCTTTTTCAGTTTCCAGCACTTTTTGCTCTGCCTTTATCCTCTTCATCTTCCTTGTCACCAGATGCATCCTACAAATTACCATCCTATGCTATCTGGCAACACTCTCACCTACTGCTACTTAGCAGTCACTGATCTCCATCAGATTACATAGTCTACACAAGATGTAGTCTACCTGTGTGCTCCTACCTCCGCTCTTATAAATTATCCTATGTCCCTGTCTTTTCTACAAAAAGTATTTACTACAGCCATTTCCATCCTGTTTCCAAAGCTATCAACATCTGTCCCTCGGTGTTCCTATCCTGTATACCAAATGTGCCCATCAATTCAATACATCAATATTGATGCTGTCTAACTGAGTCACGTCTGCATGACTGTCACTTTCAGCCAAGAGAGCATGTCGTCAGGTGGCGTCCAATTCTGGGAGCATTGTTGATTTTTCTGTTTCTCGTAGCTTTGGTTGGTGCCCTCATGCGAGTGCTGTGGGTGAGGTTGCTGGCCTCGCTTACCCACAGCAGTCTGTCCTAGAGGTCATCTGTCATTCCAGCATCAACAATCTTCCTTGATTTTCATCCAGCCTTTCCTGGAAGTCACTGGTGTCCCAGAGGAAATACTATTAAATGCCTTGCCTCTTCTCTCTCTGCTGCCTTTCTCATCTCCTCCCTGAAAACCATACAACATTCCTCCCCTTTCAGCTTCCACCACTTTGTCCTCTGCTTCGCCTTCGTCCTCTTGATCTTCTTTGTCATCAGAGTCATCCTACAAGCCACCATCCTATGCTGTCTGGCTACACTCTCACCTACCACTATTTTGCAGTCACTGGTCTCTTTCAAATGACCTCGTCTATACAAGATGTAGTCTACCTGCGTGCTCCTACCTCCACTCTTATAGGTTACCCTATGTTCCTGTCTTTTCTGGAAAAAAGTATTCACAACAGCCATTTTCATCCTTTTTGCAAAGTCTACCACCATCTGTCCCTCTATGTTCCTATCCTGGATATCAAACCTGCCCATTACTTCTTCATCACCTCTATTGCCTGCACCAACATGTTCATTGAACCACTCTTGAATTACCACTCTCATTTCTGGGGATATTCTGCATCAGTTCATCTCACTCATTCCAGAACTTCTCCTTCCCCTCTAACTCACATCCTACCTGTGGGGCATAGCCACTAACAACATTGATCATTACACCTTCAATTTCTAATTTCAGGCTCATAAGTCTATCTGATGTTCTCTTCATCTCCAGAACATTCCTAAAACTCCTCCTTCAAGATAACTCCTACTCCATTTCTCTTCCTGTCAGTACCATGATAGAACAACTTAAAACCTGCTCCCAGGCCTCTAGACTTACTACCTTTCCATCTGGTCTCCTGGACACACAGTATATCCACCTTCATTCTCCGCATCATGTCAACCAACTCTCTACCTTCTCCTGTCATCGTCCCAATATTCAAAGTCCCTCCTCTCAGTTCCAGGCTCTTGCCTTCTCTCTCTGCTTCTGAACATGCCTTCCTCCTCTCTTGTTTTTAGGTTTGATTCGCAGATTTGGTTTTGGCAAAAGTTTTACGCTGGATGCCCTTCCTGACGCAACCCTCTGCATTTATCCGGGCTTGGGACCGGCTCATGGAGACACTGGCTTGTGACCCCCGGAGTCTGGCTCCAGGAGACACTGGCCCGTGCCGCCCTGAGGCTGAATTCCTTTCCTCTCATACCATTAAAAGACCAATATATTATTCTAGCCAGTATTTCCAATCATTCCAACCACCTTACAGCTTCATTACATATCTCCACATACTTTTCCAGAAAAAAAGACTAAAAGTTTAAATTTTGAGGAACAAACACAAAATTATATTTTTTATAAGACAGACCTTTTATCCAATATGCTATTTGGAAAAAAAAACAAAAAACGTTGTAGTCATTGGTGTATTTGACACACATCATGCAGTCTGCAGCAACATTGAAAAATTGCAACATTGTGTCGTACAACAACAAATGGGCATAAAATAACAGGTCAGCCACAATATACATCTAGTTGTTCAGAATTAAGACAAATAGAGAAAGATTTATTTTCATATGAACTACTGATGTAGACAAAAAATAACAGATTTTTTTTCAAGACCAAAATAAATGGGAAAAGCAGTTCCATACAAATGTGATCACAATGAAAAATAACTGACATTCAAGTTTTTTTTTTGTAAATCATATCGTCTGAGTCCTGCCTAACTGTCAAACAAATATACAGAGAGAGAGACCAACTTCTTAATTGCATCTGCAGGATGTGAAGGGTTTGTGGGATTGAGTAAGAGGCTTGGGCTTGTTCATCGTCAAAGAGAGCCTAAAGTGCATATATTTTCCTCCAAAAACCCATGTTTTTAACCTGCAATGTATCTATGATATCGAAATGTAAAGATAGACAATAATGTGCTTTTAAGCAGCCTAGAGACCAACCAACCTTCTGGGATCTTTTCTGGCAGTCCTGATTGTTCACCGGAGACTATCGAACAATGTGTATATATGATATCACCAAACATAAATCTAACTAAATAGATGATAGGACTTCCAGGAAAATTAATTGCTGGAAAGATGTCTAACAAGCTCTTTCAAGTAATCAATTACGCTTAAAACACAGATGACTTAAACTTCTCAGTATCGTGAGGTGGTATGAGTTATAATTAGATACGCTGAGGTCATCACAGTGCTTCAGCTTCTACAGCCGAGGGTGCAGCTTTCCAATGAGGAAGCAGAGCCAGCCGCCTATCTTCCTCAAGGCTCTGGATGCTGTCGGGCAGTCCTGGCTGACATGCCTCTGCAGCATTACTTGGACGTCAGGGACATTGCCGCTGGACAGGAAGACCGGGGTGGTGATCCCCCATTTTAAAAAGGGGGATTGGAGGGTGTGCTCCAACTATAGGGGGATCACACTCCTAAGCCTCGCTGGCAAGGTCTATTCAGCGGTCCTGGAGAGGAGGGTCCACCGGGTTGTTGAATCTCAGATTCAGGAGGAGCAGTGTGGTTTTTGTCCTGGTCGTGGAACAGTGGACCAGCTCTAGGGTTCTCGAGGGGGCATGGGAGTTTGCCCAACCAGTCTACATGTGTTTTGTGGATTTATAGAAGGCATTCGACCGTGTCCTGTGGGGGCTGCTCCGGGAATATGTGGTACCAAACCCCGTTACATGGGCTGTTAGGTCCCTGTATGCCTGGAGTTAGAGCTTGGTCCGCATTGCCGGTTGTAAGTCGTACCAGTTTCCGGTGAAAGTTGGACTCCGCCAGGGCTGCCCTTTGTCACCAATTCTGCTCATAATTTGTATGGACAGAAATTATAGGGGCAGCCAGGGCATCGAGGGGATCTGGTTTGGTGGCCACAGGATCAAGTCTCTGCCTTTTGTAGATGACGTGGTCCTGTTGGCTCTGTCAGGCCATGATCTCCAGCTCTCACTGGAGCGGTTCACAGCTGAGTATTAAGCGGCTGGGATGAGGATCAGCACCTCTACATCCGAGACCATGGTGCTCCACCGGAAACGGGTGGAGTGCCCACTCAGGGTCAGGGAAGAGGTTCTGCCCAAAGTGGAGGAGTTCAAGCATCTCGAGGTCTTGTTCACAAGTGGGTGAAGGATGAGCGGGTGATTGACAGCGTCTACAGTGATGCGGACTCTGTACCGGTTTGTCACGGTGAAGAGGCTTCAATTTACCAGTCGATCTGCGTTAATCTGGGCCTCCCTGCTCCAGCTCCTGCCCCCGTGACCCAACCACGGATAAGCGGAAGAAGATGGATGGATGGATGGATGGATAACCTTCTGCATGTTTTTAGGCTGTGGGAGAAAACTGGAGAACCTAGAGGAAATCCATGCAGACAAAGGGAAACATAGAAAACTCCATACAAAAAGGCTCCCTGTGGGAATCAAACCAGGGTCCTTCATGCTGCAAGTCAGAACCAAGAACCCCCCAAACAAACACACACACACACACACAATGTATATGTATAGCTTGAATAGAAACAACTGTCTATCAACTGTCTTGAACGGACACCTTGAAAAATTGCATGACCCAACTGATATTATGTAAAAGAGAAGGGCTTGTTGTTAATCTGTGTTGATTATTTACCACGATTTTTGTTGTGTTTCATGAATAATTTCAAAGTATGTTCAATTTACTTTTTCACACATACTTAAAAGTTTTGTAAAGATCTAGATGCATATGAGGAATAAGTCAACTATTCAATCATTTATAGATTGAATAGAGTCTGCCTTGGGAAAGGGTCCTTTTGGCTAGAAAATGTCATAATTTACAATTCAATAACCTTCATCTTGCAGTGCATTGAAGAATAGATATGACTCACATTTGATTCACACAGTATCTGTGGTGGCAAAGGAGAGGCTCATCACAGTGAACTAAATGAGGCATCAGCAGTGAACTGTCTTATTTCTAAGGATTCAATTTCTTACATACTCTCCAGGACTGATTTAAAAAACGTTAAAATATCATCTTCCAACCTTTTTTTTCCTGGTACTGATTTTTCTATGGTGTACTTTAAAGTTGAGTTTATTTCTTCTTCTCCTTTCAGCTTCCCCCTTCAGGGTCACCACAGTGAAACAACTTGGTTCATCTAACCCTATTCTTTGTATCCTCCTCTCTCACAGCAGCTAACTATACATCCTCTTTCACTCCATCCATAAATCTTCTCTTCAGTCTTTCTTAAGGCTTCCTGTCTGGAAAATCCAACCTCAGCATTCTTCTACCAATATCAACACTATCCCTCCTCTGTACCTGGCCAAAATATTTCAGACTGGCTTCTCTGCCCTTATCTCCCAAACACCTAACAGGTGCTGTCCTTCTGATGGACTTATTCCTGATGCTATCCATCCTCATCACTCCCAAAGAGAGCCTCCATATCTTCATCTCCGCTCACTTGAGCGCTGCTTCCGTTTTTTCTATGCCAATGTCTTTAAACCATACAACATTACTGGTCTCACCAGTCTTGTACACCTTTCCTCTTTCTGGGCAATACTCTTTTATCACATTACCTATGAAATATTTCTTTACCTGTTCCAACCTGCTAAAATACTTTTCTTCACCTCTTTTCCAAAATCTCCATTGGTGTTTACTGTCCTCTCACCCCGCAGGACTCCAGCTGGGGGTGGTGGCTTAAGACGGGGGTGTATATCCGCCCCCCGGAAGTGCACTCTTTCTGTTGTTGTATATGTTGTGGTATGGTGGTGCTCATGATTAAAGATAAACTCATCCAGGACTCCAAGGCTCCGTCATCGATTATTCCTTGCAGAGCATCACAATTAGACAATTTTCTGTTACCATTCTATTTTCTAAGATTCCCTGTACTTTTCCACTTCTCTTTGATACATACGCCCCTTTTGTGTACTTTTTCATTTCTTTCCCGTTAGACAAAATCCCAGTGATGCTCTCAGGGTCATGTAACGGCCTTGAAAATAGCCACTGTCTCCCACCCCCATTTTTATCTGTGTCAACACCTGTTTTGTGGGCTACATCATACTTCTCAATACCTGTATTGTTTAAACTTTTAAACAAGGAAAAGCAGACAAAGTCTCGGTCTCTGTTTTTCTCCGCTCCCTGTATACGAACAAACCTCTGATTCAATAGGGCTCATCCACCATCGGCTAGGAGATCCAGACCCTGGCCTTGGACTGAGAGGACGAGGAGGACCAACCAAGGTTCCCGGGGGTTACCACAACTACCCCTTAACAACTCTCTTCTTTATTTCCAATTCTGTAGCCTCATGGCACCACTTTGCCCACTCTCATTTACCTACATGTACTGTCTTACAGGGCTAACATTCATTCCTCTCCTTTCCAGGGCATACCACGACCTCTACAGATATCCTTCCATCACAGCTGGTATTGCCATTGTTTGTAGAGGTTGCACCTGCAGTAAAAAATACTGCTAACCTCTGCTCACAAAGAAGAGCACATGGCAGTTTGACAGATTTAGCATCAATCAAAAAGTGATACATGGGCTATCAAAGAATTGACATAAAAGTGTACTTGTGGTCCGTCATTTAATGGATTTTGGGGACACGGGTTCTCAGCCAACTCTTGCAAGAAGTAAAAGAGAGGAAAAGCAGTTGTCTTGTTTGACTTTACAAATGCATATGTGTCCATTTCCCATGAATTGATCCAGGTGGCTTTTGACCACGACCACATCCCACATAACATCCATCCTGAAGACCACTGCAGCTTGCCAACAGCAATCAGGGCATTCATGGATGACCTTACTGTGCTTACACCAACTCATGTGCAGGTAGGATGGTTCCTGGCAAAACAGGACTGCATGGCCACCTGGGCAAAAACCTGGGGTATTCAAGCCCAAGAAATTAAGGCACCTGGTGATCTAAAAGTGTAAAACAACTGGAGGGTTTGAGCTACGTTTTCAACACCTGAAAAGCAAGTTGAAGATTGGAAAAAAATTCCAAGCCTGCCTGGGAAATACAAGTGCTGGATCTACCCACATGGCCTTCTCCTGAGACTCATGTGGCCTCTCACTGTGTATGAGGTACCCCTGTCAGTTGTGGCAGGAATGCAGCACCTTTGTAGATGGCTGGGAGTTACCCCGAGCTTTACATCCTTGGTGCTCCACATAAGGTTGGACTAGCTTCAGCTTCCCCTGTCATCAGTGGTAGAGGAGTTTAAAGTCGTCAAGTGCAGACTGACCCTGACATATAGGTACTCTCAAGACCAGAGTAACAGGGAGACAGGAGTCAGGAGTTGGCTGCAAGTGGGCCGCCAGCAAGGCAAACAACCAGGCAGAACGTTCTCTCAAGAACAAGGACATAATTGGAAACCCTTACACTGGAAGACAGGGGTTTGGAACAACACATTTCCAGCAGTTTGTCAAAGCCCACCCTAAAGGAGAAGACAACCTTTGAGACTGAAGAAGATGAGAACCTTGAAGATGAAGGGAGAAGAGCAAAATCCATCAAGCATAGACTCAAGGAGCCATGCCAAGGTGGCCACGGCCAAGATAGACAAAATCTTTTGCCATCAGCCCAGTGATGAGAAATGGAGGTTGACCTTGGAAAAAGACTTTGATTCCCAGAGGCAGTATGTCCACTACCCTAAGACCCGACATCATCTTGTCATCATCAAATACCAGTAACTTGTCCAAGATTGTAGGGAAAAGGGGTGGACAACATGGCTGATGACTGTGGAAGTGGGATACCGAAGCTTCCCGGCCCATTTTGTGCAGAATCAAATGAAAAAGGTTGGACTGAGAGGCCACTTGAGGAAAGCAGCATTTCCTAGGCTGGGGCAAGCATATGAGAGAGCCTCCTGCTGGATATGGCATGAGAGAGAGGACACAAGCTGGAAGCCTAGAAGAAAGAGACTGTGACCTGGCCAGTCACTGCTTACCAGACAACTGGATGGGGCTGTGGATAAGGATCGAAACAACCAGAGAAGGTTGGGGACCACCTGATGACCTCTCTTCCAGTCCAAGGCTTCACCCATTAGAAATGGCTGTAGGTTTGCAATGCAGATGTATCATACAACCACACACACGATAATAACAAAGGTATGTAGTAAATACTATATCATTACCTAACATCAGTCCTATGAAACAGGTGTGACAATTGTAACCTTTAATACAGAAAACATAACAATAATGTAATTGCTTATTTTTTTCTAAATTACAATCATTATTTTTTCATTTAAAATGTTAGAATTTTCTCAATATTGTGAGTTCCTGATTTTTCATCAGTTGCAGCAAGAAATTATGGTAAGTACTGGAAAAAAGTTAGTCCATTTTAATATTTTTTATAGGTATTTTATTCATCAAATATTATTATGTAGATCATATAAGTAAAGAGATAGCTAATGTATTGTTACTGCCAACATTCAGACATACAATTTCTTCCTACAAACCATCAATCTATCTTAGACTCCAACCTCGCTACATTACTCACTGACGTTTACCCTGAGTTACAACCTCTTTGCTCAATACGATCATTTGTCTCTGTCTAACAGTGTGTCAAACTCGCTGTCATTAACCCTATTATTACAAGCCCGATTCTAGATCAAAACATGGACCATTGTCTAACCTTCACTCTCTTTCTAAGATCATGGAAAAAGCAGTTGCCAACCAACTGTCTGAGTAACAATCAACTTGAATCTTTATATTGAGTACATCATAGCACACAAACAGCATTTGTAAATGCAACAATCAGCCTGCTATGTGCATCAAATCTAATTTCAGAGATGTGAACATTTAATTTGTATGAAACAAACTGCTTCAGACTGGCTCAAGTCATATTTATCAGATGAATACCAGTAAGCACTTGTGAAGGATAACACAATCCTCCTAATTAAGCAATGCAGGTCAGCAGGGTTCTGTGCCTGTACCAATACTGCTCTCCTTTAAAATGCATCCATTTGGCAAATAAAATAAAATAAAATAACAGAAATCAGATGCCTGATCTGCCCAGTCTGTCAAGACAAGGAAGATGTGAATTGGCCACACTTGTTCCTCCCCAGTTTTGCCTTGATTGTGTAAACCTGTTTCCATTTAAGTGTGCATGCACATATAATTTGGGGTTCCCTGCATCCTGTGCAAGTCCATCATGTTTCCCGGTCCTTGCCAGAGTTAGGTTTGTTGAAATTTGGAAGTGTGAGTCCTGTGAATCTTGTTGGCATTTGTAATTGTGACTATTTTCCTTTGCACTTTATATTTAGAAATCGTTCAGTTGTCTCTTTGCCTAAGGTTCTGTTTTTTGTGGATTCTATATCTGATGACCTGTCTCTCAGAGAGATTCTCCTTTTCACTCTAAAGATCGTTTAGTTGTTACACTACCGAGAGTCAAGCATTTGGGTTGTGTCACACCTGCCGTGTAATTCTGTGCAGCTTTTGACAACATCCTGTCTCTAAAAGATGCAGAGAACCGAGTCCATGCTTTTTGTGTCCTTTTGTCAGGATCATTTTTTTGTCTCAGGCTGGTCTTCTTATTCGCATAAGATGTTTCCAAATTGCAGTACCATGAATACTGACAGGAGCTAGAGATAAGGGACCACATCTCTCCCGTGTTAATCTCACTGCATCAGCTCCATGTTGAACCCTGGATTGAATTTAAAATTGTTCTCACTTACCAGGACCTTAATGATCAGACTCCGTCATGTCTGACGGAAGCTCATCGTATTGTATGTCCTAAATTAAAGTTTGGGCTTCCCTAATAAGGTGAGCCTGGTTGTAACCCGGAGTCTCATGTAACCTGGGATGCACATCAGACAGTGATGTTCAAGTGAGACTTTAATTGGCATGGGGCCAGGTTAAACAGTAGTTATCCTGTCATCAACCACTGTTGGGTCCTGTCTGTTCCTTCGGAGTTGGGAGAGTTTGATAAAAAGTGAAAAGTCTGTATAGTCAGTCTGGAAAAAGAGGTACTGAGATTATGTTGCATGAGGGGAGACTGGTTGCTTGTGCTTAATTTGGAACTGAGGCATCTAGCCTTTTGCACAGTAATTTTTGATGAGGTGACTTGTCAGAATAGACAAGATAACAAGTGTCATACACCCCTTCTTTTTTATCCTGGATGGTACCAGTTGACCATTGGTCAGTTATAATTACGTGATTGGAGTTGATAAGCCCAATTTTGCTTGCTATTATTGCTTTTGGTGAGGATTGATCATTTTGCTATTCACAGAGGCTGACATTTTTTTCATGTGATGACCGGGTAAGGCACTGAACACCTAACTGCTCCCCTGGTGCTGTTCCTTAGCTGCCTTCTGCTCATGGTGCATCCATGATGGGTTAAATGCTGTGTTGTGCTGTATGTACTGTTGTGCTGTATGTATGTACTGAACAAAGTGACATAACTGTTAATGACTGGCTGAAGATAGACTTGAAGAATCAAGATTACAAGTGTTTATTGTCAAATGTACAGTCTGCAAACATGTTTCCCTGAACAAAGAAACTTACTTTGTTGTCCACATCGAGGTGAATGTAATAAATAATAATAATAAACATGAAAGTAGATGCAATAGTGATGATGGGAGCTCGCTGCAACGCGGGTAAGACTCCCCTACGATTCTTAAGATGTCCTTCTGACGTCCAGCTCTGAGACTGGAAAATCATAAGGTGCAAATTTGGCATAAGCCTGAATGGCAAGAAGGTGATATACAAAGCTGCTGAACCTGAGGAATTAGATGACTGGCGCAAAGATCTGAAACGCGCAAATAATTTAGGAATGGAAACCTGGATGAAGATGAGGACACTGTAAACTCTATAAGACGAAAGAGATGTCTGAATCCACTAAACTTGAGAAGAAAGGCAGATTTATCAGTATATGAACATGTTTTGTAAAAGACCTGGGGAATGACGGTCTTGAACTTTCTGACATCAAAGACATGCAAGAGAATGTAACGTCTAAGGAATATGTGAATGTGGATTGGATTGGACAGGTGGATTACATCAGCCGCCGCCATGTCAAAGCTATCGGGACATGCTGGTCATCATAGACAAGTTCCAAGATTGAGTGACGCCAGAATTCTACCATTTGATCCCGGATATTAAAATATTAAAACAGAAAATAAAAATTTGTGACTCCCCATGTAGTCCAAAAATAAGAATATCAAATTTGTTACACTGCTATCCCAAGACAAAGTTGCTTATATTCTATCAACCCTGTCTCTGTGTTTGACAAAACATGGAGTCCCAATTCCCCTGCAATCACATGTCAAACAAGTGTTGTTCTCTTTTCTAAAATTGAACCTCATTAATCAGTGGTCGTACAAAAGAAATCTAATCTGTGTTGTAATTTTGGACTGATTTTTGTGTAATTTCTGTTTGTCCTCCGAATCCTTGTAATGCAGAGTGCTGTTTCATTATCAGTTCTGACTCAAACGGACTGACCAAGCTTGTTCTTCTTAATTCCGTTAAGTCTGAGGCAGCTTCATGTTGAATTTCAATGGCTTGGAGTTTCTTTTTTTAGTTACATTTTGATAAGTCAACCACTTATGTACAGTATAACACTGACAATGGAACAATGGATATGGCCACACACACACACACACACACACACACACACACACACACACACACACACACACACACACACACACACACACACACACACACACACACACACACACACACACACACACACACACACACACACACACACACACACACACC
>CAAKHD010013725.1:0-14646 GCA_901007705.1 Fistularia tabacaria | reverse complement strand
TGGATATATTGATGTTTCTATACACACACACACACACACACACACGCCCACACACACACACACACACACACACACACACACACACACACACACACACACACACACACACACACACACACACACACACACGGAGAAAAAGAAAAAAAAATGGTACAAGACCAATGAATACAACTTTCATTCTTTTTTGTAACTTATTAAATGTCTATTGTTCTGGAAAAAAAAAATTGGGGGTTGAAACATGGAAGAAATTGGTAGACTACATCTCTAAAATGCAGTAACATCAATTACTGTATATAAAATACACGTAAACCTGTACATACAACTGTGTGTAAAAAAAGAACGCAGTAGAATGCAGTTTACAAAGAAATATGAAATAATAATCTTGATGAAAATGGTTCTTTGTACTGCTTCTTTTACACATTTTACACATTTAAAAGCAAAGTTACAAAAATTCATGTTAGAATAGGTTATTCATTTCATAATTTAACCAATTCCTTCAGGGAAGATTGAAAACAGGCCCACTGAACTAAAAGCCAGATGTGAGAAAAGTAAAGGCAATCATATAAAAAAAAAAAATCTCATATAAAAATGGAATCAATGTACGTGTGAGCTATTCATACAACAGATGACGGAAATTATATAACTGAAATTTCTCATGGACCAATAGTCTGATTCTTAAAATATGATTTTCCAAGGTTGGGCAATAAAAACATAAGCAAGTGTACATCTTTGAAGCAGTCACAGACAGAAAAGAAAGAAAAACAGTGTCCTCATCCTCTGCACAAAATGGGGTTCTGTGAAAAGAGCAGTATGACCACATGGACGCCAAGAAAAAGAGACCACCATTTTTTTCTTCTTCCTTTGTAAACTAAGGTTATCCTGCTTAATTGGAACATTTGTTATCTTAAATGTTTAACTGAAGATAGAAAGCAAATAGAGTGAGGGACCCAAAAGAGGTTACAATTTCCCATCAGAGAGAGGTCAAGTCAAGACAGATTTTATTTACTTAGCGCCAGCTCACAACACAGTTGTCTTATGACACTGTGCATGCAGGGAAGGTCTAGGCCACACTCTTCGAAATTGGAACCTTGGATGGATACAAGATTAATTTCGGTGGCCTTCTGTCTCAGCTAGTTGGGGTAAAAAAGAGAGAGCAAGGAGGGGATGGGGGATTGAGGGTTGGGAGGGACAGGCACAAATGATCCATCAGTACTGATACCAGTTGTGCTTGAATTTATATCTTAATAATTGAAATAAAATACATAATAATAGCTTGAATATAAAAAATTGAAATGGTTGATGCCTTGCAAGACAACTGGACCGACTAATGTCCCATGGAAACCAGGGTCAGTCCACTGAGGACTCGTGAGATGAGGTTACTATCGTGCATTTATGATATTTGGAGCATTCGTGTAGACAGGACAGGAAGAGTATGAGGAATGAGAGGGGTGTATCATGTTTAATCCTTCGGCAGACTAAGCCTACACCATTACAACTAGGGTAAAGTCTAACCCTAACTATAAGCTTTCTCAAAAAGGAAGGTCTAAAACCTATTCCTAAACAAAGACAGAATGTCTAGCACCTGGATCAAGTTTAGAAGGTGGTTCTATAGAGTACGAGCTTCGTAACTGAATGCTCTGGCTCTCATTCTGCTTTTAGAGACTCAAGGCGGCACAAGTTCTTGTTAGGACATGTGAAGCAGCACTTTGAATGCACTGGAGAGTCTTTAAAGACATATCAGGTTGACAAGAGAAAGTTACAGTTATCTAGTCGGGAAGAGATTCAAGCATGAATTCATTTTCTGCATCTTTTTGAGACTGAATGTCTTTTTATTTTTATATTACATAAATGAAAGAAGGCAGACCTATGCATTTTATGTGGGAAATAAATGACAAAGAAGCGAAAGTCCAAAGTTTCAAACAGCAGTTCTGGAGCCCAGCTTGATGACTTCGATTATTTTTAGTTAAGCAAGGACAGATTGCCAGTCATCTAGAATTTTATGTTCTAAAAACATGTCTCGAGTTTAGTAAACCCACTGGTTTCACCTGGCTTCAATGATCGGTACAACTGGGTGTCTTCCATATAGCAATGAAAATTTAATGAGTCCTCCCTGATGACATCAGCTACAGTTAGCACATACGAGGTAAAAAGTATTGGTCTCAGCAGAGAACGTTGCAGAACACGCCATCTCTCAGCTAGATAGGGCCTATTCTAGTCCAGTGCAGTTCCTCTGATTCCAATCAAATATTCCAGACTTTTTTAACAAGATTTGCTTATCAGTGGTTTCAAATGCGGAACTGAGATCTCACAGGACAAGTACAGAGATACTGAAAGTCTCTTGTCTAATACAAGTGAAAGGTCATCTGTAACTTTGACCATTGATTTCTCAGTGCTATGATCCATTCTCATTGCTAAAAGCCTGATTGGTAAGATTCGAATGGCTAATGGTTATGAAGAAAGGTACATCATCGTTTTACAATTACTCTTTCAAGAATCTTGGAGAAAAATGGGGGGTTGGTAATAGGTCTATAGTTAGCTGAAACCTCTGGATCAAGAGAAGGCTTTTGAAATTGGGCATCAATTACAGCTCCCTTAAATGGCCGTAGTACATATTAATATATATAATATATATCTAATTAGTAGAATTTTATCATAAAAAGATGAAGAAAGCCATTACATGTATGGCTTAAAGAGATTCATCAGTAAAAAGAGCTCTGACTGTCTCCTTGCCTGGCTATAGTGCTGAGGAGGAACCTATGATTTTGTTCTTTTTCCCCATGATCAATGCTGAGTAATAGGCTGAGGGCTGTGGAGGGCCTTCCTGTATATTTGGAGGAATTGGGAGGAACTCCATTTCCTTACTAGTTTTTGGGTTGGTAGAACATACATAAATTAACAAACACACACATATGCACACACACACATATATAGGTATAATGCATATTTGAAGGTATCTATGTACAATGGTGTGATGAATAGCTTCATATGATGCAAACACATAAGTATGAATACACTTTCATGATTCTTTATTTACTCAATATGTGTAATAATATCAGAGGTTCTTATAAGATTAAACATTTTATTACCTGCCAATAGCTTAGATAATGATCCAAGTTAAAGTTGCATTACATAAAAAAAAATACTGTATAAGCCCCAAATCGCCAAAACAGTAATTAAGTAAGTTGACAGGCTACGCTTTTCAGATTGTGCTTCATGGATCCTACATGTTTTCTCATGTGTCGAGCTTTGGCTGCCTGGGAGTTTCTCTTCCATTCAAGTTGCAGATGACAAAACTGCTTGAGAAGATGTTATTATTTACCCTGTTGCAACCCCACCCCCCTAAACACCCTGGTTAAGTGCAAGCTGCAACTGCTGCAGGTAGGTAGATGGCTTCTCACCTGGATCCTGGAGAGGCTCTTCTCCATCCTCAACGGTACCAAATGTCGAATTTAGCTGTTGCAGGTAGGCAGAAGGCAGTGAATTGGAGCATAGACCCTTAACCACATTAGCTATTGGTAAAAGCAAGCTCTCCAGGATCCTTTGACACTTGAAGAGGAAACATGCTGGGATCATTCAAGAGCGGTTCAGTGTGCGAGCGCCAAGAGTCACAATCTGCCTCGTTACTTGGCCTCAGATTTCTCCCGGAGGAGCGAAGTTGTAAGAAGATGATTTAAGGAGCACTGCTACCTAACTTGGAAGTGTAAAGACTACTTAAGGTCTAAACATGGTGCGCAACATTGGGATTATCTAGTGTGTACCAATATTGTAAAATGGCTCTAAATCTTCTACAGCTGAGCCACTGCAGTACTGAACGATCAGGTTTTTCGGGAAATCTTGAAGACTCATCATCAACCAAGACGGTGTACTAAATGGCACCACATCTAACAAGGAAGTCAATCACTTCTTCCTCTTATACTGAACCAGTTATTCTTTCATTAATGACTGCATTAGGTATTTTGATACTGGACCTCTGGATAAAATTCATGGCATAAGAGACGGCTCGTGGCTGGCTTGCCAATTTATTTTGTATTCTATAATTTGTGTGCATTTAAATGTCCTACCACACCACAGATAGAGAGGGTAGGTTGTCCTTCACTGATCCTCTCTGGCTTGCAAAACAGGTCACTAGATCCTCCAGCAGGTACTCAGGGATTTGTCCTATGGCTGTCCGCTGCTGGTCTCCTCTGCTCCTTGGTTACAACTTCTGGTGTTGATGTCCTCTCCTAACATCAAATACTCACTGAATCATTTTCAACAAAACTGACTGTATTGAAGTTATGTTTCTTCTTAGTGGCTAATACACATGGTGTGCTATATTAGCTAGCAGTTATTCACTTTGTGATTAATGCCACTTTTACTTGATGCCTTTTGTCTCAAATTACACAATTAACTAACCATAGAGCAGAAAATGGCAACCCAAAACTCTGTGGCTTCAACAAATGGCTTTTTTTTTTCTCACAACAACCTCTGAGCAACTTTTGGCCAAAGGAATCCCTCTTCACGTGAACATGGTCCGTGTGGTCTCTCTCTTTTTTTTCCAAATTCTCAAACTCATCCAACTGAAGTGGCCCATCTGCAAGATTCAGTTAACCCCTTATTCCGTCTGCTTACTCAGTCAACTCCATAATAGCCAGCTAAGAAGCCTGAGCTACACAAGCCCCGCAGTCAGCACTAAAACCTGAGACCACTGCTGCCTCCCCCCTCCAGGTACCAGCCATTGCTTTGTTGACTTGGCCTTTGGATCAACTCCCTCGACCTCAAGAGTGGCTACTAAGGTGGAGTTAGCACCAGAGGCACACCTGCGTTCTCCACAGGGCTGTGGCAGCTCAAGGTGATTGCCAGTTGAAACTTGCCTGCCACCTTTGCACACCTGATGTAGAGGGTCCTGAGTGGCATTCCATGGAGTGGGTGTGTGGTCTATTTGAATGACCTCCTTGTCCACACTGCAGACTCCCTGTGTGTGTTGGACAACCTAAGATCTATCTTCCTGAACATTCATCAGGCTGGTCTTTGCCTTCAGCAAGGGAAGTGTAGCCAATTCAACCGGGTGATCTCCTTCCTGGGTCACGTTGTGCATACTGAAGCGACATATGGTGCTGTTGTTTTGAGAAGGGTTTTTAAACAAACATCAAATACCAGTACAGTGCAAACCCTGCAAAACCCTGAGGCAAAGATTGGCTGTTTTGCCCTTGGGGAAAAAACAGCCAGGCACAAGATCGAAAATGTTGTCCATGCTGTCACCTGCACTGAGGATTGTGATAACGTCTACATTGGGGAGACAAAACAACATAGAAGTTGTACCTTTGTTTCCAACTAACGACTCTCCCGCCCCCCTCCCCTTCGACTTAGTTTTTGAAAAACATGTCGGCCATTATCATAAATAAAAACATTGCAATTTAGACCGGCCCCGTACACTGGTGGTTATATTTGGAAACTCCCCACAAACTATTCTAATTTAAGAAGCCTCTTGGATGAGAGGTGAAACACCTTCAAGGGAAGAGAATGAAGTCCAGTTGCTATAAAAAGAAGATTTTGACAAGAATTAACCATGACCTGGATGAATTAGAACCTCTACAGACATGTTCCTTCTACATTCTGATCAGGCCTCCCCACCCCTGTTGACAACCGTGACCTCCTCTAGTTCCTGGTGCTTTGCAAGCTGCTACCACACGTGCTGCGATTGGTTTCTAGCCTTTGTGGATACAGGTCATTTCAAGGTCACAAAACCTCTGCAATGGCTTTGAACTCCATTCTATTGGCCAGGATGCCACCAAGATGTAGAGCTCTTCGGTCACCGCTTTGACGCCTATACCATCCAGAAGGGACCAACGTGACGCTGTCACACTCCCCTACAGCAGTACCCAGTTAGAACCCCTATTCAATGTGTGGCTGTCAACATCCTGGGCCCCTTCCCAGTCACGGAATGTGGTAACTGCTACAGTATATCCTGGTTGCTGTGGATTATATTTCAAAATGGCCAGAAGCATTTGCCTTCCATGACCAGATCGTTTTTGTGACGGTTGGGGTGGTCTACGGACCCAAATGCGACATCAAGACCTGATCTGAACACACAGAATCAGCACTCGTGACTCGGGGACATATAGAACTCAGAGCTTAGGTCAGGATATCAGGAATTGACACTCGAGGAAACGAAAACTTGGGGAATCAGAACTCTGACACTAGGGAATCAGGGAATCTGAACTACGGGACTGAGGACTAGGAATTCTGGGGATCAGAATTCAGGGACTCAGAACATGGAGACTCAGAATTCGGGGACCAGAACCAGAAACTCGGGAACTCAGAGGCTAGGAACTTGGGGACACAGAACTGGGAACCCAGAACTAGGGGGCCAGGAAAAGAAATTCAGGGAATCGGAATCCGTGACACAGAGCACGTGTTTCTCTGTTGTCTAATTGTTATCACATTAAAATTCCTCTGGAAATAATTACATCCGAAAGCGAACTTGAAACATTGTAGCTTGTAGTAAATTCTTGAATGATAAAGAATTGAATATACCTGAGGTGTTACAGCAGTACTGAGATAAAAAAAAAACAACAGAAAACTGTTCAAATATGTTGACAGATTAAATAAATCACATGTCTAGAGCTTACCGATTCTCTTTCCACGCTGCAGGCAGATAGTCTGAAATTTTGCTACCTACACAGCCTGATGGCTAGGTGATGTACAGTTGCTGTTTTACTTTGTTTTTCATTTTTCTTTTCAGATACAAACAGAACACAGTCATAGCACAGTGATATAGATGTAATGTAATTCAAACTGGCATGTATATATGTCTGTTTTATGAAACTATTAGGCTGCAAATACTGCAATTACTTAATTTATTTTAAAGATGGCTATATTTTTTCAATCAATTGTTCACGCCTGGACCTTGGTCTCAAATTATCAGCATTTCATATGCTTTTTTTTTTCAAAGCAGAAATTCAGCCTGGCAATCAAAATAACAAAAGCACCTGAGAGTCCAGAAAACACAACATAGACTCAGTCTAACCCCACCTCATTGGAGAGTGTGCTAAAAGGTTAATTTGCTGCCCTCAGCACAGCCTGGAAGACATCTCTGCCTTCTACTGCCTCAACAAAGCTAAAAATTATCAAAAACTCCTATCAACCAGCACATTGCCCATTCCAATCGTTGCTCTCTGGCAGGGAAGTTATGCCTGAATAATAATTATGAATACTTTTTTTGATTTTTGTTTGTTAGTTTTTCTGTCCGTGTCTCTGTTTGGTTGGTTTGGTGTTCATTCTTCTTCTGACGTGTCATTTAAAATAAAAGGATTATATGTCATGCTCATTCCTATTCTAAAACTGGTGTGATAGCACTGCTAATATCTTTTTGTCCTGTAAAATTATCTAAAGAGTAATTTATTCAGTTTAGTTTTATTTTCATTGGGAAAATCATCTCAGGAGGGTTAGAATCTCCTCTCTGTTATTTCTGGCACAGTAGTTACTGGTCTCAGTGCGATGGTCTCTAAGGCTCTTAGACAAACAGCACAATCTCATAACCTACCAAGTAAACCAGACAATTAAATTTTCCTCCATTACTGTAGATAATGCAGAGTCTTTATTTAAGCCAAGTTTAGCATGAAAATAATTACATTACAAATACTGTGTGATAAATAGTATTTTTGTGACCTGTGTTGCTTTGAGTGTCCCTGCGTGGGACTAATAAACTAATAAACTAATAAAACCATCTGATAACATTACTTGTATGGATTATGTCTTATTACTGAAACCAGGGGTGCCCACACTTTTTTGGCTTGCGAGCTAATCTTAAAATGACCAATTCAAAATTATCTACCAGCAATAAAAATTACATGTATATATATATATTATATATGTGTGTGTGTGTGTGTGTGTGTGTGTGTGTGTGTGTGTGTGTGTATATTGAGACTATATATATAGTCTCAATATAATGTAAGCATTCCAGATTTTTATTGAACCTGCTGAACCTCACAAAATATCCTATGTTGTGCCATTACAGATGGATGGCTAAGCACAGGAGAACCACTTCCTCAGACTCCATTTACATCTCAAGGACAAAGGCCACTCCTTTGAGGACAACAATGTCAGCATTGGAGAGACCTTCAATGACCGTAGAAGGGGGCCTCCGGCACATCTTGTCACCCACATACAATTTGGTTCTGAAATCCTTCACGACGTTGTGTGACGGGCATTGATTCACTTTACGAAAATGCTGCATACTTGGACAAACAAACATACTGAAACATTTGCAAACACAGCTCATCTGGATAACTTCCTGGATAATTTTAATGTTGCTATTTCTTTGTGAAATCAGCCTATATCACCAGACACAATTACTTGTAGCTTAAGTTAAGACTATGAACTATAATTAAGAGAGACAGTGACTGTATAAACACATTTTGTTTGTTTTTTGGAACATCAATGTTTTGTTTCCTTGAAGAGCCAGAGGTGCCTGAACTATGGCAGGTATATGTTCAAATAATATATTTACTGGTTCTAAGAAACAAGAAAAAAAATGTTTCTGAGAGAGAATTCAGCATGTTTTTCAAAGCAAAGGTAAAAGCAGTTCTGTGATATGCTGTTTCATCCTAACATGATTTTTGCTGTGGCAAAAGTAATTTCCAAGGTGAAATAGATAATTGTTACTCTATTCATTTCAGACTTCCAGGGCAGCAACAACAGTCTGTTGCTAATGGAAACTTGCTGATGTAGAATTTTTCCTGTACGAGCTGAATTGTAAATTTAATTTGAATTATAAACAAAACTCTAATTTTCCAAGTTTTATCCCAATATGTTCCATTATTCTCTCATTAGTTGTATGTCTAGCCAGTTGAATCCAAAAGCTCATGTAGGCATTGATGCTGGGACCTGGAAAGGCATGATTGGGAGGAGTGGTTCCCCCAATCTGAACCCGAGTGTTGTTTTGTTACTAAACTTCTGTGCTTGTGATGGAATGTCAATAACAAACACGTTTGGACATAAAGGTGTGTATATGTGCACCTGGCACCTGTCGTGTAACTTGTGTCATCCAAAGTAAAACTTGAGTCCTGCTGTCGTTTGACAATTTGACATAACTTTAATTGAACAAAACCTCTCCTCTAGAACCTGTTAACACCCCAAACCAGCTCTAACTGTCCCCCTCTTATGACATCCTCTCCCCATGCCACACCTCCCTGCTTTCAAAATAAGAGCTGTTGATATTATACTAACACTGTCAAGTGCAGACCCAAGCATCTACCACGAGTTTACTATTGTCATAGTGACTGCTGTTATATTGTGCCGAACGCTAATGCTGGCATAGCCCTTAGCCATCTGCACAATGTCGCTAGGCTGAACAGAACACCTATCCAGATGCAGCCATATCATTGCAGGGGACCTCAACCATGTTGATTTGAATGTAGTGCTCCCTAAGCTCCATCAGCATGTGCCATCAGAGGAGAAAATACTTGAAATAAAGTCTATAACAACATCAAGCACAGCTACAGGGCCATACGGCTACCCCATCACCTCATCTGTGCTGTCTGACATCAAACACTGTGTTTCCGATGTCACAATGGTGAGACAAATTTGGGTGTATCCAAACCAGAAGCCGCAGATGACCAAAGAGGTCAAAGTGCTCCTAAAAGAGAGGAACAGTGCCCTCAGGCCTCGGGATAAAGCTCAGTACAGGGCTGCCAGAGCCAATCTGAGGAGATCGTACAAGAGGAGAATGGAGGAACAGCTCAGTAGCAACAACATACGAGAGTTGTGGAAAGGAGTCCAAAACATCACCAGCAACAGATTTAGCAACCTCACGGAAGCACATGGTGCCCACCGCACTGGCCAAGGAGTTAAATCATTACTTTGCTCGCTTTAAGGCAGAGTCACCAGCTGCAGAAAGGAACCTCGTCAGGCCCTGGCAGCCACATCCTCACAGTGCAGGCCCACGATGTAAGGCGTACTCTGCAGGGAGTGAAGCCCCACAAAGCTGCTGGACTGAACAGTGTAACTGAAAGGGTTACAAGAGCCTGTGCTGACCAGCTGGCTGATGTATTCACCGGCATATTTAATCAGTCCCTAGCCCAGTGCTCAGTTCCATGCTGCCTTATGTCCCCCACTATTATTCTTCTACCAAACGTCAGCAGCCCAAATTACTACACCCATTATCATTGAGAAACTGGTTAGAAGTCACATCACGATGAGCCTGCCACACACATTTGATCCCCAACAGTTCACGTACAGGGCAAATAGATCTACAGAAGACGCCCCTGCTACAACCCTTCACACCACACTCACTCACTTGGAACATCAAGGGAGCTAAGCCAGGCTGCTTTTCATAGATTTCAGTACTGTTTTGATACTATCATACCAAGCAAACTGGTCACCGAACTGCTCGATCTGGGTTTTCTTGCAGCTCATTTGCACCTGGATTTATAGCTTCCTGACAGAGTTCTCCCAGAGGGTGAGAGTAGGACTACATCTCTCCTCAGCTCTCAGAATCAGCACCGGCTCACCACAGGGCTAATTGCTGAGCCCCCTCCTCTACACACTCTATACCCATGACTGCACCCCCCATCGTCCGAACAACACGATTATCAAGTTTGCACATAACGCCACCATAGCAGGACTCATCTTAGGAGGAGATGAGACGGCTTACAGGGAAGAGATGGAAAAACTGTCAGCATGGTAGTCCAGAAATAACCTCATCCTCAACATCTCCAAGACGAATTTTGTCGATTTCAGGAGGAGGAAATTGACACTCAGCCTCTTTTCATTGTTGTAGATGGAATGGAGAGGGTCCCACACTTCAAGTACCTTGGCACTCATATTAATATGGACAACCTGAACAATGAACACCACGGCACTGCTGAAAAAGGCCCCTCAGAGACAGCATTTCCTGAGGATACTCAGGAAGAACAACCTCACAAAGAAGCTGTTAGCATCCTTTTATCGCTGCACTATGGAGTCTGTCCTGAGCCACGGTATCTCACTGTGGTTTGCCAGTAGCACAGCCGCAGAAAGGAAGGTACTGCAGAAGATCATTAACACCGCCCAAAAAGTTATTGGTCATCCTGTCCCATCCCTTGAAGACATCTGTAACACATACTGCCTCAGGAGAGCCCAAGGTATCCTCAGAGACCCATCCCAACCTGGTCACCACCTACTTCATCTGTTGCCCTCGGGGAGGCCTTTTAGGACTATCAAAGCAAAAGCAAACAGATTGAAAAACACTGAATTCCGCACAACCCTGAACACTTGAACATTTACAACAATGCTGTGCAATACCCTTAAGTGCTGGATATCCCTCCACACCTACTGTTTTTTTCATTTATCCACTTATTCTTCTTGCCGTTGTCTTATATTTTTAACTTATAGTTGCTGTTGTTGTTGTGTTCTGTCTTTTAAACTTTTGTTTTTGAGACGATGCTGGATCTGAGAGCTGCTATCTCCCAATTTGGTTTGTGTAACAACAACACCAAAATCTCTTGGATGCTGTGGCATGCAAAGATTAACATAGCGCAAACACACCTTAGGCCGCGGTTCAATGTTCGACTTTGCGGTCATGTCATCTGACTTGAGGCTGCATGTTCTGGACACTTGGATGAAGAGAGGGGCAGAGCTGTCAATTAATCACTATCTTGTAAGTAAGGTGGCTTTGATGGTGGGGGACAATGCCGGTCAGACGTGGAAAACCCCACCTCTCAACTCCCACCTCTGGCAGTATTGCCAGCAGAGCTTCAACTACGTTCCGAAGGGGGCAGGGAACATTGATTCCAAGTGGGCCATGTTTCATGCCTCCGTTGTCGAGGCAGCAGACCAGAGCTGTGGCCTGTCGAGGCCGTAACCCCCAAAACCTGTCGGCAGACCGCCGAGGTGAGGGATGCCATCAAGCGGAAGAAGGAGTCCTATCGAGCCTTTCTGGCCTGTGGGGCTCCTGAGGCAGGAGACAGGTACTGGCAGGCCAAGTGGTATGAGGCTTCGGTGGTTGCCAAGGCAAAAAATCAGGTGTGGTAGGAGTTCAGTGAAGCCACGGAAAACAACTTCTAGGGGGTTCAAGGAGATTCTGGTCCACAGTCCAGCTACTCCGGAAGGAGGAAGCACCAACACTGTGTACAGTGGGGATGGTGAGCTGCTGACCAAGATTCAAGATGTTGTGGATCGGTGGGAGGAAGACTTCCAAGACCTCCTTAATCCTGACAACATGCCTTTTTATGAGGAAGCAGAGTCGCGGGACCTTAGGGTGGGCTCTCCTATTTCTGGGGCTGAAGTTGCCGAGGTAGTAAAAAACTTCCTCAGTTGCAGGGCTTAGAGTTTGGATGAGATCCGCCCTGAGTTCCATAAGGCTATGGATGTTGTTGAGCTGTCTTGGCTGGCATGCCTCTGCAACATTTCGCAGAGGACAGGGACAGTGCCTCTGGATTGGAAAACCTGGTTGGTGATCCTCTCTTTAAAAAGGGGCATCGGAGGGTGTGCTCCAAATAAAGGGGGATCGCACTCTTCAGCCTCCCTGGGAAAAACAACATGGGTGTGCTGGAAACCTCGGATTAGGCTGGGATTAGGATCCAAGCATCCAAATACAAGACCAAGGTTCTCGGATTTGGCGGCAAGGTGCCGCACCCACAACCCCAGGGAGTGGAGGAAGATGGATGTATAGATAAATGGATAAAATACAATAAGCAATCACACTGCAGGTAGATGTAGTTAAATTCAATGTAGAGTGTATAAAGCTAGTTATATAAACAGTAGGGCAAAAAACAGATCATCATTCACCGCATCAACACTCTAAGTCATGGTGCTATTCACACAAAAGTTGCAGTAATCCAGCCAAACCGGTACGAAAACAGTACAACATCGATTCATGCACCATGCTTGGACAAATATGACAGATTTGGATAGTTAGAATGCAACACAGTTATAAATGAACAAACTCAAGGCATGTAAGAAAGCCTCACTCACCTATTGACCCAATTGGCTTTTTTCAAGATGGCGCTGGAAGACAGCAGCCTGTTGCAGCAGCTCCGCATACTTTTTACTCTTTTCTTTATCTTTTATTATTTATTTACCGTCCTGTCCTATCCAATCTTGCGAGTGGGACTAGACTCCGCTCTCCCTTCCGACTGCACTGCTTTTTCCTGTCTTGATTTCCGTTCCTTGAATCAGAATTATGTTCACTTACACCCGGGACGAACTACTACGACTGCGGAAAGGAGCTGTACCCCCCACTGTGCGCATCCCAGAGGAGCTGTGGCGGAGCTCCCGCAGGGTAAAGAAAGCCGGCGCAAAGGTGAAGGAGCGGGCAGAGAGGGACAGGAGATGCAAACCCTTCCTGCCCTGGGTCATCATGGGGAACGTGAGGTCGCTGCCGAACAAATCCGATGAGCTGGCAGCCCTCATCGATAGCCAGTATGTCTACACGGAATGTAGCATGCTGTGCTTCACAGAGACCTAGCTACAGGTGAACACTCCGGACAGCACCATCGACCTGCCCGGCTTCACGCTGATACGCGCGGACCGGGGGAGACAAAGCGGCAAGAGGAGAGGAGGATGGCTTGCTGTCTTTGTCAACAGCAAATGGTGCAACCCCGGTCATATCACCGTGAAGGTCTTTATGTGCACCCCCGATGTGGAGCTCATAGCGGTAGGACTTTGCCCCTACTACCTCCCGCATGAGTTTTCGCACACCATCGTGGTGCTCGTCTACGTTCCCCCGACTGCGGCCGCAGCCAGTGGCAGTGACGTCATTCACTCCGCGATCGCGGACCTGCAGACGCGCCACCGAAGCGCCATCATCTTGATCAGCGGGGACTTCAACCACGTCCCTCCCACTCACTTTCTCCCGACCTTCACCCAGTATGTAGACTGTGCAACAAGAGGAAACAAAACCCTGGACCTCCTGCATGCCAATATGAGGAATGCCTACATCTCTTTCCCTCTACCCCCTCTAGGCAGTTCGGACCACAACCTGGTACTCCTGGCCATCACCTATAAACCTATGGTGAAGAGGCAGGCGGCCATCTCCAGGTCTGCCAAGATCTGGTCCAAAGCCACAGAGGAGGCACTACAGGAGTGCTTCGATGTCACCGACTGGAGTCTTTTTGAAAAGGACTTTGGTGACGACATCGAGGGCCTCTCTCGTTGCGTAACAGACTACATAGACTTCTCTGAGGACAACATTGTCCCATCCAAAAAGGTCCGTTGTTTCAGCAACAACAAGCCATGGATCAATAAGAACATCAAAGGCCTTCTCAACCAGAAGAAGAGGGCCTTCATGGCTAAGGACCACCAGACCCTCAGGGCTGTCCAGACGGAACTGAGGAGGAAGCTGCGGGAGGCAAAACTCAACCTTGAGGAGAAGGTTGAGTCCAGGATGGAGCAGAGCAAAACAAAGGAGGTTTGGAGGGAGGTGAGGAAGATGGCAGGCTGTGGGAAAACCACACCTGGAGTCAAAGGCGGCCCTGAATTTGCCACAGAGCTGAACCTTTTCTTCAACAGGTTCGACAACCCTGTGTGCTCTGATGGTGGATCTGGGCCCCCATCCCCCACCTCCTCACCCTCTAACACCTCTGCTGTTGGCTCTGCCCCACCCCCCATCAACACCTCCCCCCCCCCCTTCCCCCTTCCCCTTCCCCAGCCCACCAGCAGTCTCTTAGGCCAGCTCCCCATCCC